>JAUZND010043266.1:0-20633 GCA_034780555.1 Coelogynopora nodosa | reverse complement strand
CATAACGTAGAGGGCCCTCTGAAAATTTCAGGGGGGGTACGTACCCCCTGTACCCCCCCCCTCTGGGTGCGCCACTGGATTCCCCCACACTCCCCTTAATACTATAGGTATTCAGCCTACTCAATTTAGGGAGGGAGGCTGAAAGATAGTACAGCCGCCCCAGCCTAAATTTAGGGGGGCTGCAGCCTCTTCTGCCCTGGCTCTGTCGCCTAAGAGACATCTTTTTACGAAAATGACATTCTAGAAATCTTTATTTTTTATTGGAAAACCATATGGCCGTATCAATATTATGATTTCTCTGGGTTTTCTTGTATATGTTTTATTACACAAATTTACATGAATGGTACTAATATCAAAATTGATAAATTGATTATAGTGAGATATTCTAAAACTGTTAAAAAATGTAAAATAATATTTTATATATAGTAGTCAATTGCAGTTTCCAATGTTATTTTTGGCAAGGGTTTTTTAGTTAAGATTTTATCAAAATGGGTTCGTAAATTTATGTTTTGTTATTAGTCGCACAACACTGTCATATTTTTGCGTTTAGTATGTGAAGCATTATTTTTTTTTGTTTTTTTTGGTCTCGATTTTCTTAATCAACACATGATAGTTAATGTCAAATTTAATTGTTTTATTATATCTGTCAATTAAAAATAACTTTATCGGATTGCATATTTGTGATTACATTTTTTAGTGAAACACGTTCTCTCTGTGTCTGATGATGTCCGCGATAACACTTCACATGATATTTATCTGTAATAAAATAATTGTTTGGTGTAGTTAAATCAGTTTAAGCGTAGAAAACTATGATCGGTTGTTTGAAAACGTTCATTCGCAACAACAAAATCACTAGTCTTCCAAGCTTCAGAAACTGTAAACCGGTCCATGCACAGTCCACATATATACCTGAAAGAAATAAATAGCACAGTGTGAAAAAATTAGTTGAACGATGATGTAATCAATTTTAGAACCTTTAAACCCGGGTTTTATAAGCAATCATAAGCAATATATAAGCAATATATAAGCAATATATATATAAGCAATATATAGGCAATATATAAGCAATATATAGGCAATCATTTTAACAGTGGAAAGGAATGGGCGAGGCTTAACAGTCTATTAATTAAAAAGATCTTTTATACTACAAATGAATATACTGTGATAAAAAAGTCATTAACCATAACAAAAATTTAAAAAATAAGAAACAAAATAATCCTTTAATATTGTTAATGTTAATAATATAGTTAATTTTTTTTAATATTATAACATTATATTTTAAATATACTAAAACTTATAACAATTTCGATAAAAGGTTTTCTTAGATGTTTTGTATAATTGTTAGTCCTAAATGATAATTTATCATTTATGTAACATGACGAAAGAGTAAAACAAAAATATTAATCAACTATATATAATTTTTAATATTTGGAAAATATTATTTCAGACATTTAACTGACGCTTAGGCGCTGGAAATATCATACATTTATCCATGATGTATTTTTGGAGATGTTATAAATTAATAAACAAATTCAATATTTATTATACGCTTTTCTCTGAAACTTTGAACAGTATATACTCATTTATATTATTTCAGTCTGTATAAGATTTATTTAATTTTGCCACAAACTTCCAATAATACAGTGATTATGATAACTACCATACACAACCCGATTTTAATTTTAGTATTGCCACATTTGTTTTAGACAGCTGGTATTTTCCTCCAATAAAACTATATAACATACATAAAAATAGCATAAAGGAGTACTATACAACTTGTACATTTGTGTAAAATGAATAATGTGTAGGTTTATATTATAGAAACCTTTATATATATATATGTGTGTGTGTGTGTGCGCGTATACTGAAGGCTACTGCAATTTGCAGAGCGTCTAATTTCTCCCTTTTCAATAAGCGATTGTTCTCGTATGGGACTGTATATATAGGACTGTATTCTCAATATTCACTGGAGATGTTAATATTTTATTTACTAACCATAAGCATATGTAGATTATATACAACATTTTATAAATGGGTTTGAACAATTGTTATTAAAACGGCAACGAAATGTTTCCACTCTCATCGGAATTGTCAAATTGAAATACATTGTCTCATATTCTATAGTGTATAAATATTAATTATTTATCAACACAGTTTTACTATAATAAAAAACAGGCTTATGTTATAAAATTATGTATGTTAGCTATGTTACAACATATACAACAGATTCTATGTGTGTTATAATATATCCATTTATAATATGTACGAAGTTTTGTTCAATTTGTTATTTGAAAATATTTGTATATATATATGTATCAATAAGTATAAATATGTATAAATATGTATAAATATATGTATAAATATGTATAAATATGTATAAATATGTATAAATATATGTATATTTCACACTAAAATTACAAAAAGTTGGTTTGTAAATGTAAAATTAAGAGGAAATGTTTAATACAAATTGAATATTAATTGTTTTAATTATTGATAATTAATATCGCATATTCATAAAATTATTTAATGTTATCATTGGAAATTCATTTTAAAATGTAATAATCGTCAAATTGGATAACTTATAATTTAATAGCATTAAATTCATTTGAAGAATGTAAATATTAAAAAAAGAGAATTTACAAGCTTCTAATTAAGAAATAGTAAACATTATTTTCTAATATGTAATTTATATAGAAGACACCAATTCAGTTATTCAAATAGTGTTTTTTTATTACATAATTTTGTTTAAAAATGGTGACCGTCTTTTGTTGTTTTAAATGATATTTTACGGGAATTATCATTGAATAAAATTATTTGTATAAAACTGATAGGATCTATAACCGTTTTATAAAATAGTGAACCTATTACCTCACAACTATTATAGCCAGTGCATAAAATAACAGGTCCGATCATTATAATATGAATTACACATATGATCTTTCTTGATTATGCGGATACTTGTTCAATATTTTTTTTCGATCAACGTTAATGTGGGTACTGTTCCACTTTGTTTAACTATTCTCAATTTTTGATAAGTGAGACGGAATTTGTTTTAATTCATAATTTTTATGGAACAAATAACGACAAATTTAATTTTTTGTAAATATTTTGCAATGAAAATTATTCCTGTGATAACAGTTCAATAGCTTTGAATTTAGAACATTCTTAAAAGTGAATTTTATTTTGTTATTTTCAAAAATACTTATTTAGTCGTGGTAAATATTTTAGAGGAAACATTTTTATCCAATGAATTTTATTGATTTTAATATACTACAAATTTCTTGTAATTAGTATATAGGCTAATTATCAGTATTAAAAATTTCCTTTTTATCGGTTTGCACCTTAAATTATTGTATATATAGAGAAAAAAATGATGCCATCATTTTATTAAAATACTGTAAATATGCATTTTATAAAGAAGCTTTTTAAATTTTGTTACGTTAAAAAATTACGATTTAAATATTTTTTTGTTATGTGTATAGGACACAGTTAACGATATATCGTTGTTTAAATATTTAACTCAATATATTATTATTATTAAGTAATTTAAATTAACTTTATATATATACAAATAGAATAAACAGTAAATGCCTATCTATATATACCATTAATATAAATGTTACTTTTATGTAATTTAACTTGTAATTGGCATTATATACTATATGTATTTTGTTTTTTAGAGAGGCATCTACTATATTCCTATTTGTATTTATTCTTTTTTATTTAATTAATGTGTATCTCTTTTATTCTATTTGTATACTACTAATGTTTTAGGTAAAATTTATAATCATAATTCAATTTCTTAATTTTTTGTAAAATTATTAAAATTAAAATAATCTACCTTGTATTGTTTTCCTTAGGCTATACTTCGTAACATTTTGGCGTTATATTTAGAAGTTTTTAGATATCTTCACATTCGAAATTGTCACTTTGAATTATATTTCATAAGTTAGATTTTAATAATTATTAAATCAAATTAAATTAATTATTTTATTGAAATCATGCATAACGATATATTATAATATATATTATAATATATATTTATAAAATTAATTTATATAGGCTACAGTGACTTCATAATTAAATGATCAACATATTTTTTAATAAAATAAGTATAAACATAAAGGAAACAAGGCTGTAAAATGTAATGTAATATAATATATATATATATATTTAAAGCTCATATATGTATTGATTTCGAAAAATAAAGTTTAAATTGTTTAGGGCAAATTCCTTTAATCTTAATAAAAATGGATTATATGTTATTCTGACAATAAATGAAGTTAATTTATTGTAGGTCAATCACATACTAAGCCACGCCCATCTATTAGACATATATATATATACAATGTATAGAGTTAAACTAAAAAGAAAAAGAGAGCTTTCTGTTTTGTGTCTTCGCACGAGACATTGTTTTATGAAAATTAAAGATCACCTCGATAAATTTACAGAAAAAATTGATATCCTTAAGAAAAGATTTGAATCACGTATGAAGTTTTAAACAAGAAAATATTATGATAAGAAGTAGAACATAACTGTATACTTAACTCACCCTCTTTTACAGTGAACAAAAAAAAGTATAGAGATATTTTTGTATAACATTTTATGTTGTTTTTTTTCCACGAAAAATTACAACGAAGTCTCAGAAATAGATTTACTATTCTGTCAGGCCTTGTTTTAGTATAAACACATCGTTCCGTTTTGGGTAAACAAATAAGTATCATATGGAAGGTGTCTCTCATCAGTTTGTAGGAAAAATTGAATTAGTTCTATATGGTGCTAAAATTGTTAGAACGGATGAGGTTAAATTCCACCTTTCTTCTACACAAAAATGGTTTTGTTGACTTTGTTTCTCACATCATATTCTGTACAGCGTTGAATATCTAATTGCAATCCGTATATCCTAACCCATCCCATACCTACCCTTTTTATTCGCCACTAATTTTGTCTAAATATTAAATAAACTTTAAACTTTATAAACGACATATATATATAAGCTATATAAACTACATAAAATAAAATATAGCATTGAACAATATTCATAATCATTTTTATTTTCACATAAAATTAATTAAATATATTTGTGTAACTTGTTTAATATAGAGCTAGAATTAAATGAAAAACAAAAAAATAATAAATAAAACGAGTTCTTTAAATATTGTCCTAAATACACTATCAAAAAATAAAAGTTCTATCACATGCCACATTACATTGACTGTATCATGTAAAATAACAGTTCTATGATATGATACATCACATTGACCATATCATGTAATATATGTTTTTAGTATAAGCTGTTTGTTATCATTTTAGACAATAACATTAGCTGACATTTTTTGTTACATCTAACAAGATATATTTTTAATAAATGTGAAACTTAGCAAAACAGTATTTACGAAGGGAATTTGTTGATAATAAAAATTAAACTAATAAAATTAACAAATAAATATGTATAGATTAAGAAAGATATTGAAATGTTAAATTTTTTCCTAACTTACATTGTTTACAATTAGCCTTTTATTAAAAAATGGTTTACAACCCTTATTTTTATTTATTGTACTTAAAAGTTTAATTTTCACGATATAAAATGTGTTGTTTAATAATTATTAGGGTAATTTTATAATAAAATTATTCTATTATTATTTAATTCTTATTATAAATCAGCAATATGAACAATATTTTACTTACTTGAATCTATTTTGAACGAATGGCCATGCAGTAGTATTGAAATTTTGGTTTCATTAATCATTTGCACGTGTAGTAGGTAGAGAAGACGCCATCCTAATTCTCGAATTCCCCACTATAAGTAGGGGGAAAAGGCATTGAGCAGCTGTGTCAACCAGGTATCTGCTGTCGGTGCCACATCATCCTAGAGCATCTGTGGGACAACCAATCGCAAAAGAACAAGTGTTACAGAATTACTGACAGGTTCCACCTGTAGCAATCCGCGTCGAGTTTACTAATTGATAAAAGCAATCGACATAGTGTTTTTCCCAACTCCATTGATTCTTATATGTTTTGGCGAAGGTACCAGGGATCTCCCTATTCTTATTCTTCTATCCGTACTTCATCAACCCTTTTCTGTTCTCCCTCAGACACGTTCCATACCAATATTACTATACTATGTTCCCCTAAGACAAAATTTTATTTTGCACAAATTGTTGTTCCATTGTTTTAATTCCTTCACTTTTGCTTTCTCTTTCCCATTCTCCCTATCTCATTCTCTTTTCCTTTATATGGGAAACATACATCCATTTACC
Source organism: Coelogynopora nodosa (assembly GCA_034780555.1). Classification (NCBI taxonomy): domain Eukaryota; kingdom Metazoa; phylum Platyhelminthes; order Proseriata; family Coelogynoporidae; genus Coelogynopora; species Coelogynopora nodosa. Next base: position 14,373 of record JAUZND010043266.1, on the reverse strand, counting down.
TCCGGTTTGGGGTCTTTTTCGCCTATAGGTAATCTAATTTAATTTCCTATCTCACTGCTACGTTAATTGTTCTCCTACGTACATCCATCCTTACAATTTTGTTGAAAAAACTCAACCCAGTATCCCTGTATATATATATATATATATACATATATATATATAATGGAACTGAAGCCAATTTACCAAAACATTATTTCGCAAAATATTTTCTTATTACATAATTATGTTAGTAATTAATGTATATGCAACACATTGTTAGTTTTAGATACTTATAATTGACTGATTATGTCAGACGCGTACATCGGACATTATAAATTTTTTATCTCAAACTAAAACTATAATGTAAAGTATACATATATGTGTTTCAATATTAAATATCAACAATACAATATAAACATGTTTCATAACACTTTACGTACCACGCATTGGCTGTATCAAATGTTTACTTCCTTGCTTAATGGCCTTCCATCACATACCCCTTGTTGGCAATATTGCGATCAATTGCATGGTATGTTTATGAATTCAGTATCAAAGGTCTTATTTCCTCCGCGACCTGCTTTTGTTCCGCATGCTAACCTGCCTGACATGTTGGACATGTTGAAGTTCTATAAGTTCTATGCGTTCTGCATGGAACTTTCAGTGCATTGTCGCGAAAGATAACACATTTTGACAAGCTCTACATCAAAAATATATATCAGAAAACGACAGATTCAAGATTTACAATTATTTTTTTATAAATATGTTATTATTATAAATATAAACATGATATATTAGAATTTAATGTTTTAAATATCCTATATTCATAATCAACAGCATGTCATAGTCATGAACAATAGTTTAATTAATGTTTGAACTCTCAGATTGTATTCTAACTACGGAAAATGTTAATAGTTTCGATCATAGAGTAACAAATATACAAAGATTTGACTCTTATATTGATCTGTTACAGTTAAATACTACTAACTTATTACCAGAAAACTTTTGCACAATAATGATTTAAAAACTGATAGCAGTAAAATAGTTCATGTAGTAAAACAGTAGTAGATATACAGGCAATAAATTATATTGTATAGACAACTTACGCATGTTAAAACTGTATGAATATATAAATTAACTCTAAAAACAATTTAATAAAATATATTTAACACTACTATTTTGTTACCCATTTACAATAAATTTATTAAAATGAAACGATTTTCCATTGACGAAAATTTATTACGCAATGTACGCATATGAAATCAATAAGAGTGAAATCACTATTTATGTACTGTATTTCTTACTCTATGGTTTCGACTTTTTGGATTCAATGCTAAAGTTAATGTCCAAATAGACCACGTCTGTGGCAATGGTGGATCGCATTAGGCTTATTCGTATCCAGCAAGGAATGTTTTTGAGTTCCACTGATTACGTAATAATATTCCAGATTAGTTAAAGGTCTTAATTCTCGTACAACGTGAGATAGAAATTCAAAATTATCCTTAAACTTTTTTATCGAATTTCTCGTTCATAATTTTAAATATGTGGTGAGCGTGAATTCTCTCGAGCCCCAACAATTCTTCAATACCTGTATCATATAAGATATCGTAAAGAGTGAACGAATGACGTACTAAAAACTTGAGAGGCAAAATTTACATTCATTTTATTCCAAACTATTCCGTAACATATTAAACGATTTCAAGCGATTTTCACTGCGAAGGCTTTCTTTTTTCTGCAATTTAGATAATCGTTTTTAATATATCCATGTAATGTGATTGTCCCTTCCATCATAAGAATCCCTTTTCGGTAAGACAATTATGAATTAATTCAAACATATGGCAGTTATCAAAAAAGACAAGAACGTCTTTATTGGATACTGATTGCGCGAAAGAAGGTCGGTTTGAATGGTTTGATATGTTGAGGCTTCATCGAATACAATTTATTAATCTAAAAATGTCTTCCTTTAACAATTCGGCTTGTTGTTTAACTGTAAGAGGTCCGTGTGCTAGAAAATATTCAATGGATACCCGCCGGCTACTTGTATTCCAACCAGTATAGGAAAAATATAGCTTCGTTTGCCATATTCAGAGATGTCGAAGCCTGAGGTCCATTTCCTGTCTCCGGATATCCAACGAAATGCTTGTCCCCTTGAAACCATTGTACAGAAGATTTAATTTGCAAAGCATCCATTATCAGGACACAGTCGCGTATACAATCATTCACGAAGCAAACTTTGTTGATGGACTCGGAAGTGTAAAGAGCTTTCTTGCAAACCGATATTACCAGTTTGCAAGATATGTAGTTTGTTTGCGTTGAAAAAGATATGCAGTTTAGAAAAAATTTCAACATCTTTTGAACAAAGTCATCCCGTTGAATTCATCAATAATTCTTTAATTCATTCTTAATCTATGAGAGCTTTACATAGGAGAAAAGGCTGTCAATAATAATATTTGTAGTGAAATTATTTGATATTTCGATTTAGTTTTATTTTTTCATTTTTTAATGTTGTTTTACATTATTTTCATTTCTGTTTCCTAGTAAAAAAACTGACAGCTGGTTTATCTATTTCAATAGACTTATCAATAAAGATTCTTCTAAACCAACTCAAAATGTTGTTTTTTCTTAGACGGACCTCTTTGACTAGTTGGGGGTACATCCCGCACACTGCGGGCTCGAAGGTATAGTCTATTCTAGGTAATAGATGGTATGTTTGCATAATGTAAAATAGTAAAATGAGACACATTTATGTAGAGCGTTTCTAGCATTATACAGATTTTATAGACCAAAAGACATGAAACGAAAACCTTACAGAATCAGATTCAGTCGTTTCAGAAAAACAATTGTTGTTCAAAATTGGTATTTCAGGGTCATGGTGTTTACAACAAACATGATGATGACGATTTATTTGTTTTGAATCGCTAAAACCTCGGACTTTGAAGACAATCGTTAAATTTTTAGATGTGAGACAATTTTCACAGTTATTTATATCATGTATAATATCACACATACTGTGGGATAAAAGTTTTGAATTATAGAATTGCGCAGTTGTGAAAATTATAAAATATAATTTTACAGGGTTACCTTTGCCATTGTTTTTGCATTTATATTGTTATAAAATATAATTTTTAATATTTAGCCGATCAACCCAATAATATCTAAAACTATTAATAATTTGGCTGATAAATAATATCGATCAAAAACTAAATGAGGTAAAAATTAAAATATCTAGTAAAATAAAGTATGTTTATGTAGTAGCAAATATGTTGCGTGGTAACTAACACACAATAAATAAGTTGTTGACTCGTTAGTTAACGGATAAAACAAATCATCAAACAACCGAAAAAAGAAATAATCTAGTCTTATAACTGATGTATGTATTACTTCAAAATGACTATCCAATTGATTTTATCAGACAAAATCCCAAAAGACGATCTATCGGACAAATGATACACAGATGTTTTTTGTGTTACACTATATCAAGGAGTTTTCGGAAAAACTGAAATAATAATATTATTATATTATTAATATCATAATATTAAGGTATAGCCATCAAACCTATGTCTAAAATCAGTGACAATATTCATAAACCAAGGAACAGGGTGTCAAACCGGGAAATGGGGTGTCAAAGTCGAAGGATGCAATATGTAGGTAGCATGCGGATGTCAAATGGTGAGGATGTTATAGTCCGGTAAATGGGGTGTATCAACGCAGAATTAATTTCGAATTATTTTATATAAACAATTCCATTTCTAGACTTAACCATTTATCTCATTCAGTTTTGTCTTCTATTTTTATTATATCCACTAACAATTAATTCTTAATGTCTTATGTATGATTTTGCTTATGTTTTGGGTTTCATTAAATCAATTTCTAAGTATTGTGGGCCATGCATTTATATTTTTTGTAAAATCTATGTAGCCTTATACCTATGACTGTTTTAATTTATATTATTATTATATTTGTGTCTTTTGCTAAGCATTTATTGAATCTATGTATTATTTTGATAACTTATAATTAATTATTCTAAAGGTTTTAATTTATACTTTAATATTCTTTAATATAATCGAATTTAAATTAATATGATGTATTTAAAAATCTTTATAAAAAAGTGAAATGCTAAGGACATTAATAATATATCAATTATAAATAAATAATGAGGGGCGTCTCGCAATAATATTTATGTTTGAATCCGAAATAGCTATAAAATTGAAAATATGAAAGTTAATTTTCATTCAGAAAGTTGATTTATAATTATACGATTTCAAATGTGTGTACTGCGAAAAAACCGTTTTTGCTATTTGTTTAAATTTATATTTCCTGAAATGAAATCGAATTTTTCTATAGCGAATTTCTATGCGATAGTAACAAAAATTTTATATAAATTTTAAGCAATTTATTTTTAATTGTGAATAAAAATTATTCATTACATTAATTTCTATTTTACTTGTGGCATTTAGTAAATTTTCACAATTTATGTGTAAAAAATTTTTTAGTGGGCTATATACCAGATAAATATTTATTTCTTTGCCAAGAAACATATATTCAAAATATTATAGAAATAATATCTGTTCTGAAATAAAATAATTACACGAACAATATTCACAATTCTTAAAATTGGCTTTAAAACTTTTCGGTTGAATGCAGAGCCTATTGTAATTTTAAACAAAAAGAAATATAAAAACATAATTAATCTAATAAAGTTTAAAATATTAATAAACTGTTTTCAATTAAAATAGACAATACCTATGTATTTGTTCAAATAAAGTGATGGAATCAGCTATAACTTAAAAAACTTTTTTTTATGTGTCTTATAATGGGCACAAGTTTTATATCTCAATGTAACATTTTAAATCTTTCTAACGATACATATTTCAATAAAATTGCTAAGAAAAGTATCCTAACACACGATAAAGTTTTACAGTTTTTACAATAGCATTGATTTCAACTTTTTCAAATTACAAGAAATGATGGAACTAACTGCATTATAAAATGCATAAAAATGTTTTTAAAGCATACACTGAACAGGGTTGCAAAGAATTGGCGTTTTTGTTGCCTCGTTTTATATTATAAACATTAAATTTGTCTTAAAATTAGATCTCCTGATTATCGCTTTTCAGCATATAGAAAGATATTACAGATTTACACAATAATATTGTACTCAAAATATGGTTCAAATTTTCTTGTATTAAAAGAGTATTATGATACTTTATAAATATATTATGTCGTAATATTATATGTATGTATAATGTTTCATCGAAAGATCGTTTTATGGATTTTACATGTAGTTACTACATAATAAAAATAGGAATCATTATCAACATCATTTATAGGATTTTTAATATAATATATACATGATTTACAAACATGAGTATCTGAATTTAGAAGTATATATAAAAATAAAACAAAAGCCCGGAAAGCGTTTTCGAAAAGTTACCAATTATATTAATAATCATTGTTTAAATTGTTGCCAGATTCTTATGTTCATCGCCACTATTCTAATATCTTCTACGTATCTTCTATCTATAACCTTGATAGAAGAGATCGAGGAACTGCGAGTCCGTTGACTTGTCCTTGTCTCATTTGTCTGAGGCCTTTCAGAGAACAAGCTTGGCTACCATGGTTGAAATATGCTGATACAGCGGAGTCGCTGACTTTTAACGATTCTGTCTGCGTATTTGACGTTCTTAACCTTTCTTTCTCAGCAGCCAGTTGAAGATTTTGAGCGGAAAAGAAGTATGCTTTCAATTAATGCCTTGAATATGTACAATATATTTAGGTTTGTAATGAGCATTTGGATTTCCATTCTCTTTCTAGCTTATTTTGAAGCATTGAATACATGAGACCGTCTGGTGTTAAACTCTCTTTTACTTAATGGCACACAGCTTCCGAGGTATTTAAAATAGTCAATTAACAAAAAATTCACTCTCCGTCACTTTAAATCTTATGTGGTTGTTTCCAAAATCTCCAATACGCATGTATTCTGTTTATTTGCCATTTATTCGTAATTTGATACAAAGTGCATAGAGTGAAAAAGGACTGCAATGTCGTCTGTAGTACCCAAGCAGCCATTTATGTTCCCCGAATATTCGGGGAATGTACGCAAATTTGATCCGCGGAACGTTCCTGTTTGATCTGCGAACGTTCCCTGAACAACTCTTTTGTCCGCCGCCTGAACATTCGGGGAATGTTCCAATATTTTTTACTATAATAAAACCATATACTACTCAATAAAAACTGAGTAGTATATGGTTAGTATATTATTTTTATCAAATTTTTTAAAATTATTAATATAGTTAATTTATAAATTTTGGTATTTTACAGATTAATTATTAATAAGATTACAGTAAAACAAATAAAAAAACTATATAATACTATAACGCTTAATCTATTATCGACATATAAAAAGATTATGTAATATTATCAAAAAGCATGTAATAAATGAAAATATAGATATAGAAAAGTTTGTTGGTATATTTATAGAATATATAACTGAGATGCACAAAGTTCCAAAAGAGGCAATTAATGACGAGATCGGTTGGCCCGATCTTTGGCATATCGAAGGACACATTGAATGGCGTCCTCAGTGGCCTTGTCATTCGACCCTTTGATTGACAGTCGAGTAGCCCCTTTAATCACAGTCACAATACTGAATTTTTAAATGGACGCTTTGCGCCCAGTAAAGCTGTGTAGCTGTTTGACTTCGCTGGTGAAGAGATGGGCCATCACCCTTCGGACGACGTCGCCCACATCAATTCCCCCGATAAGAGCCAGCTGCTTTGACTGAAAAAGTTATTAAAGAATAAAATTGCAATAGGAAAACACAGAAACAAAATTAAACAAATCATGAACAGGAAAAATACTATATACACTGTATTCATATAAACAAAATTACTATGTACCGAATAATATATCAATAATAATATAATTATACTGCAATCCTATATCATATACAATCCTAAAATAAAGTCACTGCTAAAATGCAAAAAAAGCATTTGTTAATAAAAATTGACCTGAAGAATGCTGAAAGGTTGATAAGAAAAATAAAAAGCATGATGATTAATTTGAGCCGAATTTATTAGACACTACAGTTGAAGACATACAAAGTGATCAAAGCGTTTCTATATTCAACACTATTCCAAATCTAATCATACAATTGATAATATATCTAATGATACTACTAGTCTAGGTCAGTTTGAATTTCCGACAGAATGATTAAAAAAAGAAGAATAGTAATCACTATATATCCGCTTTAAACACTTCTATTTATCATTGGTCACATCTCTAACACATTTGATTGGGGGCATCCTTAAAGTATACGCAGTGATTATATACCAATTCTGCCCCCCCCCCCCCTCCCCTTTCCCTATAGTATGTATGCACCTGTATGCTTTTGCCACCCCCACTACAATTACATTACTACTAAAATACAATTTATACTCTGCTGGTTTAAGTGTATAGAATACAACTTCACACACTATAATATGTGTTTTTAGTTGCGTATCTATAAAGCTTACTAATTTTAATCTGAAGGCGTAAACTGCATCATTAAACTTTTTTAAATTATGATAATTATAAGTAATCGGTATAATTTTTATCCCTTTTCGCCTGTCTGACTGTTTCACATATAGTAGAAATCACAATATACGTGTAGTTTTCACGATAAAAAAATTTCATAAGAGCGTATACGTATATATAGTACTTTTCAGCCTCTATCCAGCCTCCCCTTGTACGCTATTTATCTACCCCCCTCCCCCTGTTTGCGTACGTACTTGCGTGGTTCTTGCCAAGTTGACTTACTAAATTTGCCAGGTTCTCGATATTGAGTTTTTTTTCTTTTCATTATTTTATATCACTGTATGTTATCATTGCCATAGAGTATGATAATATCCTTACTCTATGATCATTGCTATCAATGATATTTATTTCGTTTAACTTTATATAAATTAATTTTAAAGGCGGCTTAATTAACAATAAAAAATTTCTTATTTCATATTTGAGTTATGACTTATTGGTATGTGTATAATTAATTTAGCAGTTATGTTTATTTAATAGTATTAAGGTAAGTATGGAGTGACACTATTTTATATATTAAACCGTAAATATTGCAAGCAGATTAACACCATATTCATTAAAATCATCGTATCAAATGACAAATGATAAGCGGAGTGTTTCACATCATATGACATATATTATATACAAAATATAATAAGTATATGATAGTGATAATGGCATATCATTTTATTTGCCATATATTTATCAACTGTATCTATATATGCAGTTGATGAAATTAGGCATAGTAAACCAAAAGAATAGTAAATACTATTTATTATAATAATGTGACATATTTTATTCCATTCCTCAACACCATGCATGTCCATGGTAATGAGTGCAGTGCAGTGTCACTGCACCATCAAGCACATGTGCATTGAAATGTCATGACTGTTGGGTAGCAACTCAACAAATAAGGGGCACCTGCCAGACTCATGATCAAAAGCATATTTGGGCTCCACAGGCACAGATCATAAAAAAGGACTTATAAGTTATAATATGTAATATCTTTTATTTATAATAAATGAAAAGGAAAGAAAAGATAACTATGTTATCAACAGTAATTTACTAGTTTATGATGTGCTTACACCATCACTATAATATTCCCATAGTTTAATATTGATAGCTGTCCTTGTTACAGGCAGGTCTGCCAATTTTCTGGTTTTAACTGAAAATATGACATTTTAGAGTAATTATTTGGTTAGCTCTCAAAATTTTTAAATTGTCATAAATATAATAATAATAAAAAGGATTACACATCAAAACATTACCACAACATAATGTCACCACAACAAAACATCACCACAACATATTGTCAACAAGATAATATCATAAAAAATTCATAATTAATATTTTTTTATTAATACAAACATTTGTTGATTTGTATCATTATATAAATATAATGATTAAATGGACAAATAATTGGTTCCTCTAGATTAATAAATTTCAGGATAATTTTTATTTATTACATTTTGTCATGACACCACTAAAGACCCCCCCTTCCCACCCTTCATACTATCCACTTACATTAAGGTCTACTTACATATTATGTATTTTTCAATATAATCTATAAATTCATCATATAGCTAAAATTAAAACTTGCTCTTTTACTCACTCACACATTCTATTTAATAATTTATTTAAAGATGTATAGTTTTGTTTACCATATTTCTGTTGTGAATGATATATATGAAGAGTCAACTGAAAAAGCATTATGAAAGATCTATCTATGGGAAGCCAAGCTAATTTAAATGCTTTTAAATACTTAAATTGGCTATACTTTTTACTAGAAAGTTGTTACTATATGCATTAATTTATATTTAAAATTTTTCAAATACAAGTTATGTTACTAGTTAATTATTATCTCATCATACTTATTAAGTATGCCTTGTGAAAGTATGATCATCTTAAATATACTTTGATATTTTAAGTTTAGACTTTTTAAAATCTTCCCTAAGTTTGCACATAAAGTTTCCATTGACAAAATAGTTTGTTTTGTACCTCATGCATAAATTAGTCTAATAACATATAGCTTGTTAGATATAATATGTTCTGTTTTTATAATATCTAAAAGTTTTTAGTAATTAATTTCCAAAAACTTTAGAATGACTTTTACATATATTTAAATGAAGAATACTGCCAACAAATAATATTGAATATTTCCAATGTATGATTGGGCACTTTATATTTATTCATTATTTAAGGTTTCATTATAAAATATTTGTTTAAATTTTTTAATTAAAATTTTTTCCAGACTCCTATTAGCCTTCCAACTTTTTAATTATGATTTAAAATCACACCTGTATGTGATAAATAATAACAAAAATATAATAATAATAATATGTTAATTAAGAAAATGAGTTGAACAATATACAGACAGTATACATTTACTCACTCTATCAGATAAAAGTAACTAAACAAATTGATTAAGCAAAGTGCACAAACTGGTATTAAAGTCCCTTTTGATTGATATTATTTTATTGAAAATAATTTATATATTTAAATATTAAAACATAATATTCTTATATTAATTAATAAATATATGTTTATGTATATAATTGAATAAAATTTAATATTAATGAATTATTTTAAATAAAATAGTATATTTATTATTTACTTTTGAAGTTTTATATTAATAATAATTATTTATATTATTTAAATATTCACTGTATATACATAAGAAGATAAGTATATAATAATAATATTAAAATTGCTCACATTAAATTATATATTTGTTATAAGTATGTAAAGTTAAATTTCATTATTATTTAAATATTTATTATATAAATGAAGTAAAATTATATTTAAAAACACAACAAATATTATATTACAGATACTATCAATAAGGTTTGAATTGACACTGAAAGTTACAGTTTAATGAAATAGTGGAAGCTATAGGATGGGAATATTTTAAATAGTTTACACATATATATATATATATGATAGGAAATATTTAAAATGTTAGATTTCAAGAAAAATTACTTTAATATTATCAGAGTTACTACAAACTGAGAAAACACCAGGAAAATGCAACTTTATTAAAACAATCCTGGAAAACACAAGGAAAATTAATTTTTTTGAGTAAATCTTTCTGTTGCTGAACTCACCTCACAGGCAGATTAGTATTATTTGAGGGCTAAGAAAAAAATCTCATTTGTCTCTTCTTCACACTGTAAATGCTCTTAGAAAATACCAAAGATGAGGAAGAAAATGCAGGCAAGAGACTCTTCTGGGTTTTTGAGGCTGAAAGACCATTATCATAATTCTCCTAAATATTTAATATAAAACTATCCCCCTGCAGTGGGACTTTTTTTATACTAATTATTTAAGGGACTGATTGCAAACATTATTTTCCAGGGTTTTCAATTCTTTCTAAATAACATGTCTGAAAATGGCTTACAGACCAAACTGGGTGCCCTTATTACATATCTTCATACATAATTTTCATTAGTTCTCATTTGTGTATCTATATAATTATGAGACACCTTCCAGTTATATCACTTTTGTAATGCTATGATAGTCAGTAGACATCATACATATATACTTATGGTATATTTTCACATTTAGAAGTAATTTAAGTGCTAATATTATTATTTTATTATTATCTTGGAAAAACACCATGACAATTATTTTAGAAAAACTGTGGGAACCCTTTATTATTTATTTAAATATATAGTTTTTTTTCAGTTTCTTGTTAATAGAAGCACATATTTGATTATATTTCTAATAGATAATTGATATAATTATGACTATGTTTATAATTTATTCTGTCTAAAATTGATCTCTGAATGTTGCAAGCATTTTAAAGTTTTTGTTGATATATTTACAACGTTTTTACATGCATAATATAAAAGATAATCTAATCATGATTTATAGTGAGACTAGGTTATTACCAGGAATGCAGCTGGACTATATTAATATTTTATTAATTAAAGTATTTAATGTCTGTCAGTTTATATATAAATACTAATTCTTACATAATTCCCTATATGAAGAAATTAAGAAGTGACTAGCAGGACTATTAAGGGGTCATTTCATTGTCCCCTTCCCTTAATCGACTTAATTAAACATACATTAGCATATCCTTGCAGTCTCTCTCTAAAGCCCATTACACTTATTTGCAATGTGTTGCCAGCAACATCACCCAGGTATTTATAACCTAGTGTAACAGTCTATTGGCAACTTATAGCTGGAGAAGAAGCCATCTCTATTTTTTAGCTGGAAATGTTTATCTGATTGGTTTAACAGCAAGTTTTTAAAAATTGATATATTTTATTGTGTTTGTATAAGCTGAAGCCTATATTATAACAGAATATATTATATTAAATGCCAGAGACAGAGACAAGCTGTGGTATTAGAAACTATGTATTATTAGGGGGACCCCATCTTCTTTAACAATATAGCACTGACATTTTATAAGATGTGCTATATTATAATTATGTGCTACAATATATTTAAAGGTCTCTCCATTGTTCAGTCATTGATTCTATTTTTTATAAATTTATTACAAATCTATAAAAACAAACTGTTAATAGTTGATCTATATTATGCTTTGTGAATGAGAGAGGCCTCATCTTCCTAGATCCCCCTGTTTCTGATGCCTATGTATTGTTAATATTAAACATTTAATTTATTGATTTAAAATATTTAATAATTATTTAGTCAAATAGTGAACAGTGTTGTAACTACAGTATTTTTCTATACAATGTATTCTTTTTTTGGATCTGGTATTTTAGTGTTTTTTGTGTAAATATATATATATTTTTTTTAAATGATTGTCCTTGGTATGACAGAAAGTATTTCAAAAGCTTGGTCAGATATCTTTAATTATGATCACTTCTTAAATTTAAGTTATTGATGCAAAGTGTTGTCCAGCATTATATGCAAATATATATTATAACAGCATATTTTAAAAAATTAATATGACAAAAAAATTATCAAAAGCTTTGTCAAATCTATCCAAAGATGATTACTTTAAATGTAAGTTATTTAAGCAAAGTATATATTCTAATATTATATGCAAATGTATATTAGAACAGAATATTGAAATATCAAAATATAATTATTTCAATAATCTTACTATGATAATTAGAAATGCAATTTACATGAATATTGTATATTTTAAAATATTTTGTGTGTGTAAATATATTACATTAGTAGTATTATTTTACTTATAAATTCTAAATTTAAGTAATTTGCTTGTGGGATTGTTATTAATTTTTTAATATAACATTAAAAAATATATTTATAATTAATTTTTATACAATATTGCAATCATGATTTTTTTAAATTTGATAAAAAAATCATATTTAAGAAGTTTGTCGATTTATTTTTTATATTGTTTTTAACTAAACTTTAATTTTTTTAAATTTAATACATCAGTTTTAATATTTTTTGTCTAATATTTATTGAATAAATTTTTATAAAATTTCTATAGATTAATATATTGCGCTCCTACATCATGGTATATTTATATAATACTCAAGTCTCAACTGAATGTTAAAAATCATATTAATCCACATTTAATGAACCCTATTTGAATTCTCTTTAATTCGAGAAGTGGTCAATAGGTAAGGTGGTATTAGTTTTATTTATTAATTTACAAAGTTAACATTAATAAATTTATATTATTTTCAGGATTAAAACTTTTTTGTAAAATTATAATACTTTATTGTGAATTTAAGGAAATACATATCAAAAGTTTATATAATACTGAAGGTCTATAACATTAAACAAATTTTTAAAATATAAATTATTCCTTTTATACCATGTAATATAATATTGTTATATTATATAATTTTATATACAAGAAAATATTTAACTAAAACATAATTTTATATTTCTTTGTTTTTATTTTATCCGCATTTTCAATTATTAAACATTTTAATTCATAAATATAATCATGTCAATAATTAAAAATATATGATATCATTAATTATCGATGTATGCTTTGATTAATTAAACTTCATCATCATTTGCAAAATAAGAAATAGATAAGATATTCTATCACTAATGTTGTGTGTTCTAAATATTTATGTTTAATCTCAATTTTTAATATAGCCTACATAAACAAATATTTATAAACTTGTTAATATACAAATTTTTCATAATTTTATTATACTATTAATCAATTAATTTATAATGTTAAGGTTCGCCATCAGCTCTAAAGTAAAATAAAGTTAAGAAGACAATAGCTGAATAATTAAAATATATATTATATTCCAAATTTTCGAATAACTCTTTTTCAAGGAATACACCTATACAGTCTGGAAAACACAGACTGTCTTCTTAACTTAATTTTATTTCATTTATAGTTTAATAAAATCTGACACATTAATTTTAAACTTATTAGCATCACCAAATTTATCTATTTATCATTATTTGACTGACAAACTCAATGTGTGACATATGGGACGGTTAGGCACATTGATGAAGAGGCATCTGGGGCCAAAACACTGACTCAGCCACCAACATGTATTTATACCAAGCAACTTGTCTACTTAAAAAACTTTTGTCATACACAACATTTTCAGTATAATGTTTAATCAGTTCTTTATCCATTTTAAATTGGGTTGGATCAGATAAGATCAAATTGTTTTTCAGTAAATCTTTATAAATGAACTATTAGGTTTTGTTGTTTTATACTTAGTAAATGAAAGGTTTGTTATTTAAATTAATTATTTTACATCAATCAATTCATTAGATCACATTAACAGTGTCGCTAAATCCATTTTTCTCATTTTTCGGGCCAAGCTTAAATTTTCGGGCTTAGTTAAAATTTGAAGAAAAATCTTAATACATAAAGTTATAGGTATGATTAGTTCAAACAACTGGTATTTTTAATAACAG
>JAUZND010043255.1:0-20634 GCA_034780555.1 Coelogynopora nodosa | reverse complement strand
GTAATTATTACATTGTCAATGTGAGAGGTCCAAGACGCACTATTGTTGAAGGTAACACCAAGAAGAACAAGGGAGGGACTTCCTTTATGTCAGTCAAGTGTACCCCATTACTTAATAATCAATTAATATTTTTAACTTATTTTTAACCCCATAACTTAATAACAAGAGCAATTGTTGAACCAACAAAATAAAAAAAAGCAAAAAAATAGCAAATAATCACAATCAATTTATTTATTTCCATGAAAATATATATCAGGGGGAAGGAGATGTATGTATACAGTACACACAGTGTGAATAACAACTTTATACACAATGCGACTAGAGTGATGACGTCATCATGACACAGTCAGAAGGTCTCTAACGCCACACTGGCCGGCCCCTCTCCCCTCGTCCTCCGCGGCCTCTGAAGGATTGTCTGTCCCTGGAGCCGCTACCTCTGGAATCTTTACCAGACCCACCTCCTTCCTCGTGGTTCCCGGGGTCTGAAGGTCTGGACCCTCCGCCTCTGCCTCTGCCGCCACCTCTTGTGTTGGACCTGCCTCTCTAAAATGCCAAGAAATTTTTTAGTCAAAAATTTATTATTTATTCGAAAAAATTTTCAGACAGTGATTGTAGGTATACAGGGGCCACGAAAAAGGTTTGAAATAGGGTGAGGGTCTCAAGCCCCCAAGCACCCTCTCTTTGAAGAATACGGTAAACATATTATATTGGTTTATTTTAAAGTATATTTATTTATAAAGTCCTTATTATAATTAAAAATTATTTTAAAATATCTAAAGATTATCATTAATTCGAAATATATCGTCAAAAATTATTCAATTTTTATCCTTTTATGCTTCAGTAAAGCACTATAATTGAGACAATCAAAAATGAAAAAAATTACACATTGCTGATCAAGTCTGAAGATGGAAAAAACACACAACAAATGAACAGATAAAATAGATTTTAAAAACGCATTACAATAATTAAGCAATTATAGAAGGCGATGTAACTCTCAATCTATAATAATCGATAATTAAATGCCAAACAGTCTTTTTCTCTTTATTCTGGCTCTAAAACTCAATAGCAAAATAAATAGCTACTAGGCCTATTTATATCTATATGCTACAATGTTTGTATAATTTTTTTTAGTCATACACGAAATTAGACGTTGATGATTGAACGAATATATAATATACTGTTGACTATACATATTTGTTTAAATATAGACAAATGTGTAGAGATATAACATCGAAAGTTTTGTCATGATACATTATCATTATGGATCTATAAAAGATACACTCATAATTAAGATAGGAACTAAACATTATTATTTTCATGATGAGTGGATTTCTATAAGCCATTAAATTTAGTAACTTTTAAATATAAAAATAAAGTTTGATAATTTTAAATAATACGGCATAGTTACTCGGCATAATTTAAAAGAATGGATAACCAAAGTATGTCTTATAAGAGGTAAAGGTACAAGTATAATAGTTATGGGTAAATCGGATTAGGCATTCCACTCTGCATATTTTCAGAGTTGATACTAATAATAATACTTAATCCATCACACGATGTATTGTACTTCTATCATATTAAAGAGACCTTCATAAAATATAATATTGAAATTATTGAATCACTGTATGTACTATAATAATGCATCGGTTAATGGAACGTGGTAAATATGCAATAATCGGATTAATATATCACACTATACCACACTATGACACTGATTTTCTATAATCAAATATATTACAACATAATAATTTCCTATATTCAAAGACAACACACACAAGATAAATATAAAAAGTTTGTCATTTTTATGTAATTATGAATAATAGATTACTAGTTTCTCGAGTAAATCATTATGATAATAATAATAAAAATCTAATATTAACCTACAAATTTTTTTATGGCCGGACCAGAGAATGGATCGTAACCCCCACTTTTCTTTCCTGCAGCCGAACCTAAAACCAAAATTATTTTGATATTAATAGATTATTTCATATACCTAATAATATTAATATATTTATTAAAAATCTACGCTCCTTACCTCCAAAATACATTTTTGTTTGAGACGCATAATCAAATGGAGTGAATTCAGAATTACTGACATCCTGTCGTTCGGAATTATTGGAATTGGTAGCCGATTTAGGACCGGCTTTCCTTGATTTGAGACCTTTTTCTTTATTATTTCGAGGTCCTTTGCGCTGAAAATACAACAAGGGTTTAGTTTCAGATTATCTTCGATGGAAATTTAATTTCTATCGAAAATAATGTTGGTTATGATGGTAGTTATGATGATGTTTACCAAGAGTGTATAATCAAGTAAAAAAAATTACAAAAAATCTAGTTTTAAACTTTTAAATGACACAATCAAAAATTCCCCTACTTCTCTGACTATATTAAATTTTCTCTGACTTCCATAACCAGTGGTCACACTGACAACAAACAAATGAAATGGACAAAACTGTTTTTTTGAATTTTACAAAAGAACAATTGATTCCATAAGGATTATTATAACACAGGGAAAAACAATCACAACAAATATTATATAGGTAGAAAGTGTAGTAGATATTAATAAACAGAGGAGCATCTCGGATTTTAAAAGTCAAACGATAACAAAACACTTCAAAAGAAACCGCCGTGATGTCTATAATGCCGGATTATTTTATTTATTTAAAAAAAGAGAGCGGGAAGAGAGAAGCAGAAAAATAACAGAGTACGAAAACATTTTGAAACAGCTACTAATGGTTTAATCTAACAGTAAACTAAATTAATTTCCATAATAATATTATATTAATAATAGCCAGTCGTGATAATATAGTCAGGAGTGTAATAAGAACTCTTGTCAGTTCACATAGTATACTCAATAAACTTCGATCATTTTTCTCTCTCTCCTATTCTCCGCATTCATCCCTTTTACGCATCCCAAACTTCAATTAGTTCAGAGAAAAAGAATAATGTCTGCTGAGAATCGCCACACAGTTCAACTAAGTGTAGTTAAAATCAAGAAAATAAAAATAACCGGGAGAGCTGATGTCATGTACTATTATAAAATTAGAGACTGTAATATGAAATTGTTGAAATATAACTGTAAGTATATATACGGTTAGTTATCCTAAAACAGGGAACATACTTTTCAGTATTTATTAAATAAAGTTTATTGTTTTATAAAATGAACACAAACAGAATTAAATCTTGTGACTTATAGTTTTCAATTTTATCTCAAATGAAGCAGTGAACAGTTAACTAATCTTTTAAATATATTATCACAGGGCAATAGCAGAAAAATAATTGGTATAAGGTTTTATTTTTATTTTTTATTATTATGAATATAACGCACTGAAAACACTCCCGAATCCCCTTGGTTAACTTATCTAGAAAAAATTCAATATATTATACTAGTATTCACTTTCGAAACTATAGATGTGGCAAATTCTAAAAGAAACATCGCATATCAAATCAATTTTAACTGTATAATTAAAATAAAATAATAAATTGTATCTCAGTTATAAGGTCTCCATCTATCAGTCCAAGAAAGGATGGAAATACCTACTCTACATAATATGATATAATTAATTGATACTGTTTCCATTGTGAAATGCGTTCTACAAAAAGTAAGCAGATTTTAGTACGTCATTAAAATAGCGTTTATTTACTATAGCGACTAAGTCAACACAATTGTATTACTATTTTCGTCGAGGATGAATACGGTTAATCAGGGTGTCAATGACCAGCGTGAAACCGTACTACAGTAAGCTTAAGGATATCACTTTAATAATTTAGTACTTAGTACACCTGATGCAAATAATGACGTAGTATATACAGACTACATTATATCTAGATTTAACTAGTTTTAATAAACCTAATAATAGGACAATCATTATTGTTAAAACGATCAGTCTGGCTTTGCATAAATAATTATCACAATATAATATATAGCGTCCTTGTATATTTTAATGTACTATTATTGCACATAAATCCCGATATTATAACTTGTATTTAATAAAATGTTCGGTTTATTTTATAAGATTACTTAACATTAATTAGCTTAAGTTATTCAGGTGTAATTGTAGTTATAGATAAATGGTATTTTAGTATAGTTATATTAAAAAATATCAAGTTAATAAATTAATGTTATATTTATCAGTAGTTTAAATTTAAATAAGAAAAAACGCAACATTAAAAAATGTGTGAACTCCAGCGATTTGTTGAAATTAGGAAAATATAGTTGTTAGAGTATATTTTTATGTATATATTTATATATATGTGGAGTATATAAGAAGAATTAGCGAACAAAAAATGATACAATAAACACAAAAATATACTAATAATTAAAACAGCCAATAATTAAAAGTAACGTATCTTAATTAATCGTATTAAAAATACACAAATATATCAATGTCCTTAAACCACCCGCAGATAAAAACTAGATAAAAACCACATGAAACAGAATGAAACGACGCCAACATAATATATCCAATGTACAAATAAATTGTACTTTACTCTATTCATTTCCCATTTGTTTGGCTGTGCACTTTGTAGGCGTCAGGCAAGCAGAAGGGACGTTAGACGAACATCAAAGACACCGCCACCAACAACTTTCACAGGACCAAAACCCCTGTGACATAAGCTACGGTCCAGTAAAATCAATCCCTCTAGCTGCACCATGCATTTCTTGTAATATTTTTAATAGTTATATTATACTGTGTTCCGTTGGTAGAGTTGGAGCATTTCTATATTGCGGCAAGGATTTGGATCCTGCCTGCACCAGATTTCTGAAATGTGGTTCCCCCGGCGTAAATGCTGTAATGTGCAATTGTCGGCAACCCTTTGTGGCTGTCGACATGGATTTCATTGGTTCAGTATAATTAAGAGCCCATGACGGTTCTACCTACAGTGGTTTATTGCACTGGTATCACCTTGTCAGGTCACAAAATAGAGAACGTTGACAGAGGACTATAAATAGCCTACGTAAAATATAGGTGTCAAACGACAATAAACCGTATGGATGAGTATAGTAGTGTATAATTATAGTAGGTGGGTGGGAGATGGATATCGGTCAAGTAGATGCTATTCATTTTATAGAAATAGACTGGGCGTCTTCTTCAAGCTTATATAAATTAATAATTATGATTGACAAGTTGGTGAGGAAACTGTCTTGACTTATGTTCGTCCTTCTTAACTGGGGCTATACTAATACGTAAATGTCTGAGCGAGGTTTACGCAATTCTTTCTTTCGTAATAATATTGACGATTGTCTAGACTAAGTTGCTATATGAAAGCGTTCGAGGACAACTAAAACTTTTCAGTTTTTCTTAAGGCCTTTACTGGCAAAAGTCGATAACCAACTTTGGTTTGGTTGTTTTACGTTTTACAAGTTGCGAATTTTAAAGACATTAATTTTAAGTACAATGCAGAATACCTAAATATGATAATTATAGCAAAAAATTATCAAATTCATGTTCATGCATCTATGGTTTTTATATAAACAAGAATAATGATAACAAATGACATGAGCATACAGATATTGTAATTTAATGATGTCATCTTGAATAGTACAATTGACAATATTTATTTAATTGGTTGTATCAATAATTATCATACAATATAATATATATATATTAATTGTAACGTTTTATATTATATTTTTACTTACTAGAATCCCTAAACAGTTTTAAGAAATTAAGATGACATATAGGCTACATGATCAGATGTTATGGTTTGAATATTTGAGATTATGAAAAATACATTTAGAAAATATTGTTAAGAACTTCGACTTTGTAATGACAAATAAAAATGACTCCGTGAAAGATTAACTAATTCCGATAATTTTCTACTCAATGAAACCAGTCAAGAAGTTTTAAAACGCATAAAAAATATACACAGTTATATTTAATTTTTAAATCAATGAAAAAATATTAATTAAGTGAAATTTATTATTTATTTAAATATTAGTAATATTATTTTTCAAACTGACTGCTGTCCAATTTTGAGGTTAACATTCATAGGGATTTATGCTGATGTATAATACACAATTATAATTTTGTAGTTTTTCCGCTATATACAACACCGTCATGATTCTCCTCTTAAATACCAGAGTAGGCGTCATACTTTATAAATCAAGGAAGAACTTTTATTTAATCCAGTTGAAAATGTGCAAAAGCAACACAAAGGTGAACTATGTTATTTGCCAGATAAATTCCACCTCTCAAAATATGCGTGTTTCAAAACGCCATCACATTGCCTGCTCTATCTGCCACAAGAGTTTGTTGGTGTCTCTCTCTCAATGCATAATATATTCATCCCTGGTTGGGATAATTGCTCGGTCGTTCATATTATGTGGTTTCGTAAATAAATTTTAGTCTGGAAGAGCTGACATTTATTTACAAGTATATGGAAGACACTAAAGTGCAACATTCATTTTTTTTGACTGCAGGATATATACGATGGCTATTAATAATAATACTATATAATAAATAGAAGCATAAAATATATTGTGTACACTGTACAACTATATTCCAGTTGTCGGGTGATAAATTAGTTAGTTAGAAAATGGCAGTGAATAAAATGGGAGCATTAAACTTAAACGATACTTTTTACAGACGGACAAAACATAGATAATATAATTATAGATCGTCTGAAAATATAAAAAAGCTAACATTTGATACAACTATATATTGGCAGGGATAGGTTTAAAATAACATATTTTAATAAAAATAATTCTTGAAATAATGTTGCATCTATCATAATATTATTAACTATAGATATCTAAAGACAAGTTGCTAACAAATTTATAAAAAATAGGAATAATAATTTAATTATGTTTATAATTTTATTACGGTATAGTCCAGTTATTTTAGGAAGTAAGAAAAAGTATTGTCCGATTCTCCACTTACTTCTAGTAGTGTATATAAGTAGTATATGTCATACATATATTTGTGGACTATTTTCTATATTGTGATGACCGATTATAAAAATATAGTCGATATTAATAACTAGAAGAATTCAGAGACATAAGACCGACTGACGGATCAAACTTGATGTGTTGATATTGGTTGGTATAAAAATAACGTGAAACCACTAAAAACATTGAATCACGAGTTGCGATTTTAAAACTCTGGTGAATACAGAAGTCGCCGTACATTTTTACCCTTTTTTGAAAAAATGCAGATCGTTTGCTGATAACCGAAGCTACTTTGATTGGAGGATAGCTTTTAAACTTATACAACATAACCAATAGACCTTTGGAGTATATTAATACGAATTATCGTCAAGTTTAACCAATATGAAAACAGTTGACTCGTTTTTGAATATGAATAATAAAATTAGCCAAGTAATATGTCAGATATCTACCTCATATTTCAAAATAACTGCAGCATCAGGGTCGGATTGATTGTTGCTAGTTTTGGAGTCAGAAACCAAACGGATGACGTCATCTTGTGTAATGCGACTTTGTGAAGAAACGGTTGCTTCATCATCTATGCAAAATATAAGTTAAGTTCACAAATGTAAAAAGTAGAAAAATGGAAGATAAACAAAGTTTCTATCGAGAATCTCTTAAATAATAAAATATGCATAACTTCTACCACCGTATAAAGTAGGGTGTTGTATTATTATTAGTTATTATATTGCTAATTATTTTGTTTGCAAATTATAAAATTAAAAATATAGTTGTGATCATTAAATTCAGTAACAAAATTATTACATAATACTAAAATAAGACTAAAAACAAGTAGCAGATAATAATGTGATTAGGTGTAATTATTTACACAATATGAACCAAATATGACTGTTATAATAATAATTAAACTAAACACACAACAGATACTGTAGAAAAATCATTTATTGATAACAATAAATGAGTTTTTTTAAAAGAACGTATTTTAAAAAAAAAGTCAAATCATGAACCTTGAAAAGTAGATATTATTTTTGATATTAACAAATTATAAAAGTATAAACCGAAATAAAAATTTCAGAACCAAAATGAATTAAAAACTATTAAATGCAATTACGACATATTATTATAGACGAAATTACAGTGTGTCCACGTTTTCTCAACAAAAAAATTCGAGTATAATTATGTAGAATTAAAAAATTGATCTTGTAGTCAGAACGATAAGGGACCACAATTCACTTAACCTTGTTTTGGGATATAATAATATGTTTAGTGTTTTAGTGGATTCATATGTAATTTAATGCGCTGATTTCAAATCCGTTGGAGGCCACTTTCTATCTTGTTAGCGCTTTTTATGACTATACGATTGATGGCGTCATCACATGTATGACGTCACATAGGATAACTTTATTATAGGATACTTATTCAAATTTTCAAAGGTTTTAAATATACTTTGATGTACTGAACTCAAATATGCCAGAGGCCACTTACTAACTAGTTAATGTTTTTATTATTCATGATGATGACGTTATCATCTAACTCTATTAGTAATTATGTATGAAAAAATACATTTGTTGTTAAAAAGACTGTAATTTAAGTCTGTAATAAGCTGTAATTTAAGCTGTAATAAAAATAATAAGTATTTAATATATATTTATAGATGTAAAACAATGAACAACAAGTGAGTAACAAATTGTCACTCAATATCAATCAATTCAACATTATTTGGATTCATACATTTATCTTTATTACGTTTATAGAATTTGTAAGTATTGTAAGTTTTACATGAACAATTAATTTGTTAGTATTCATTATTCCAACAAAAGCAAGCAGTGGTTGATCAGATAATATTGTTGTACCAGTTTACATTGAAAAATGTCTTATCCAAAATCAAGAGGATTAATGCCATAGACGGTGGAGATCATGCAAATTCGGCAGAATTCCATACTATTAAAATGAATACTCTGGAATCCTATAGAAAGTATTAGAAAGTATTTTATAGAAAATATTTGACAGGCTTTGTCTATGTTCATTGATATTTTTTACATAATTCATCATCCTAATGATGGGATCATTAACGTTTATTCTGATAAAATTATTTATGACGAGTATTACGATGTAAAACCTGCAATACAGAACAAGCACACTGTTCCTGTAAAAATGTTTATAAATGTAAAAGGAAATGTATGAATCCTAATAATGTTGAATTGGTTGATATTGACTAACAATTTGTTATTCAATTTTTGTTTATTGTTGCACATCTATATAATATATATATTATATACCTAATATTTTGTTGATATCTCATAGAGTACTTACACAATTTTTTTTATTGATTTGATTTTTATTACTGCTTAAATCATATTCTGTAATATATATATTTTTTTACAACAAATGCATATTTTTATCCAAAATTATTAATAGAGGTAGATCATCACGAATAATAAAATATACTACCAAAATGGACAGTGACCGCCAACGGACTTGAAATCAGCGCATCAAATTACATAGGAATCCACCAAAAAACGAAATATATATCCCAAAACAAGGTTCACCCTCCTATTGCGAGTACATTGGAGTATATGTGCGAATTTCGAGTATACATGGACACCATGAAATTACCAAACATCTAAATACACGGGACAAAACAACCAGAAAATAATAACTTCAAAAAAATATGAAAAAATAATGAAAATATATAGTATAATATACCTTATTCAGTATATTATCTGCTGTAATTATGTATTATAATATGATAGAAAGAATTATGCAAATGAATGTGTAAAAAGCATAAATTTTAATGAATACTCGGCTATGACCTACAAAAGTCGGTTATACTTTACCACAATTCATACTTTCAAAAATATGTGGTTACACAAAATGCACTCGTTAGAATACATTTTATCATTATTATTAAACCTTAATATGATCAGCAGACTGCACAGATGACAGTATATAAACAAGTAAAGAAGAAATCTGTACATTGAACATTTAAAATCTCGGTTATAGTGAAATCAGTATCGGATGCGGCCGGTGACCTTTGCGGTGGAGGTTTCTATAGACGAAGGATGTCCCTGATTCAGGAGCCTCAGTACTTATACCTTCCAACTCCGGGACCAACAGTATAAAGAGTAAGGTGAGTTATGGAAAACAGAAGTATAGAGCATGGTGTGTCATTGGATTGTGGTATTATATACTGCACCACGACTGTTAACTTAACGAAGGTCTATTGCTACAAATTTCAGTGTGGAAAAACTGCACATTTGTTAATTTGAAATCGATGTTGGACAACGTTGTGGTGACTTGTGGTTGAGTCATGTCAACTTGCACTCTCGCTCGAAGGTAATCTTTAAAGTCGATTACATCGGAGGCACAGGACCTTCTTATTATGCAGTGTTGTGCTGCCTTACATGGCCTAATTGGGGGGACATTTCGATTGGATTTCATTTAGGTCACCGGACTTGCAGAAGTGATATTTAGTATTTAGTCTTGTGATTATAATATTAATGACATAGGTCAACCTGCACTGATTCTTTCGGTGGCATTATATACATAGATAGCTGTTGGTGGTTGAAAAGATTCGATATAGTTTGCGGATGACTCAAGAAATGCCTGACTCAATAATGGACACCACATTATTGTATACTGTATATTATAAGGTGGAGCCAGTTATTATATAGCCAATGTTTTGAAACTAAAACATTAAGACAAAGACTGTACTGTATTGTACCAGCATATGGTAATAGGTACTGATGTCGGTTATATTGTTCAACAGACAAAAGTGCATCGATAAAACGAGTTGGTCAAAATAAACGGGTATATTACTCCATATACGTACCAACTGCTCACCTTCCATGTGACTAGCCAGACATATTTGGTTTCCGTAAAAAATATAAATGTTAAAAAACGGTTATTGTTAATTTTGTAAAATAATATGATCTAAATAAAATATTTAAAATATTTTTTAAACCACCAAGCCAGTTAACTATATAGTTTTATAGTATACACTATTTTTAATAAAATAGATAGATAAAATGATTGTAAAATATTGATAATTTTAAGAGGAACAATTTTTGTCCGATTATAGTTAATTAAATAACAAGATTAGAAAAGGTCCGGAAATCGTTTAAACTTAATTAAATAAACAACAAATTATTATTTTAAAATGAATCTTGGAATATTTCGCCCTAATTCTCGAAAATTTAGTTTTGTAATTTATTATATTTTTTATTTAATTCCTATATCATTTCTATATAATGATATAGCTAAATATGGTATTTTACCACCAATTTTGTTAAAAAATCAGTGCTGAAAATTATGTACACATTAACAACAGTTAACTTATCACTCATTTTCACAATATTTTAATTGAAAATTTGGCAAATTTGTATAAAAAACGTTATTGTGCACTGACATTTAATCATAACCGACTACAATGCTGTGTAAACATGTTTCAATTATAAAGATTAGAAGACCTAACGAAATAAAAAAAAGCTATATTTTACATCATAATTGATGAAGGAAAAGTATGCATAAAAACTAGGCGTCTCAATTAATCGTTCGTGCCCACGTGATTATTATGACTAGAATGATGACTGACAGATGACAATAATTTTTATATTAACAGTACAGTACGTATAATAACACATATACGCACTGACTGATGATACCCACATTTATCAAAACACTCTAATTATGCAAGCATACTCTACTTGACGGATGGCTCTATTAAAAGTTCTGCATTTAGGAAGAGACGGGCGGTTTCTTGCTTCATACCTGTGAGCAGGTTATACTTCCTTCAATCGACCTTTCCAACCAACGCACTTTCTTCCCTCGCTATTATTAAATAAGCTCTCAATCTCTCTTTTCTAGCCAGGTAATATATATTATATGTAACAATTTTTGCGACACACTCTTCCTCTCAACTCCCCCACATTACAAAAAAGTGTATTTTCAAAGTTAGTGTCAATCAAAAATGTGTCTACATTCACAGAGGGTGGCTACTGACCTTTGGCAAACACTAGACGCTCTTCAAACCTTCAAACATGTGATTTCGCGCTTCGTTCACTTCCCAGTCAAATGTTATATTATGCCCTGAGACAATTCCGAGAAATCATCGGCTTCACCATCCTCCATCTTTTTGCACTTTTAGCAAGAGATAGAAGAAAAAGAACTCAAGTTTAAATTCAATTAGCAAGTTTCCCGTATAAACAAGAGACTATTCTATACTCATAAGTTAAATAACGGTGCATTACATTTATCATAATAACTTTGTATAGATACATCATAAACAAGTTCCTAAAACTATGGAATCTTTAGATTACTGTATACTTTGAAAGTGTAAAACATTATAAAAACTATTATAAAATTACATTAAAAATAATAAAATATTGTGTCATGTCTTATAAGAACGGTGTCGACAATACTAATATATAATTAATTTGGTAGCATATAATATTATAATTAGACCCTCTTGATGCATAAGTGTACAGAACACATAAAAAAGAACCAGACATTAGTGGATCAAAATGCCTTCATCATAATATGAGCAAATCTATGTGTCAACGACCCCCGAATTTAAAATTAATTTACTTAATCCAAACATATTATTGTTATGACATTTATAGTACAAAAAATGTACACAAATTAATGTCGAAAAATATTTGATAATATAAATTTGCATCAACCGATCCGTTCGACATGGCATAAGTAATTAAGAAACATTTAGTATATATTCAGAATTTTCTGTATGTTCTGTTAGGGTATATGCATACTATATAATTAATATAAAACTTAAAATTATAATAATAAATTTTAAATGGTAAAAAAACACAAAACACCTGTTTATTACATTACTAACAGATACTTTCATATAGCACATCGTTACAAATCTCTATTAACTTTCATTGAAGCAATAACAATAATAATGAATGTTAAAAAATATTATGCTGCATTATAATATGTATTAGTCAATTTTAATGACGATGTAATAATTCTTGTAATAACTGAATCAATATTATTCATAAAAAGAATATCAAACATATCAATCAATATAATTCCTATTATAAATATATTTCATTGCAATATTTACTTCCTATCATTCCGACAGTATATTCAATCAATCATTATACATTAATATCAATAGAATATAACAAGACACGACTGCGAAAGTATATAAAACCTACGGGTAAGTATAAATGAAGGCAGCAATAACGGTCAACCCTAACAACCCAACTAACGGACATTACAAGTGAGACGGCCAAATGTGCCAAGCTTGCAATATTATAATAATATACAGAGACATGCGTACTTTACATACACTTATTTATAACAAAAACACGATAAAATATCCCGTCGGTCTTTACTGCAGTGACCGAATACTTATAATATTCCTAGCGTGATCACCGTTATCTTATAAGAAAGAATATTATGCATTATACCGATATCTTTGCTGACAAGTTATACAATCTTAATACATTCGAGAGTAATTTTCCGTAACACATTATAATTAAATATTATAGTTGGGATCTAATTCTGGGACTACAAGTTTTGTGAGTCAACATATTATAAGAATGTGAAAATTGCAATTTCGAAAAATAGACTGAATTTAATAAAACAAGACAAGAGATATTGTAGAGGGTAGGTACAAGTTGAGGAAAATTAATGATTTAACATTATACTGAGGAAGAAAAGCTATTAGTGGAATATCGAGTTGTCCTTTGTCTCTGGAAACATGTCTAGACTTTTTAAGAAAAGAGAGATGTTTTACATTGAATAAAAAAAAGCAAGTCAGACATTTTAACTGCACGTAGTAGTATATTAAATAGGTTAATAAGTTTAGATTATATTTCAATAAAAGTGAAACGTTTACTTTTGATTTTAAAAACGAAATTAGAAGAAAAACAAACAAATTATATTATGAATAAAATATATCAAACTATTATATACTTTAGTTTCTAATATTATACCTGATAATATTATGATCTATTGAGTTAGATCTTAGAGTTAAGTACAAATTACGTTTCTTAATAAAAAAAATATGAACATCCCGACATATGCCTATCATGTAATTACACCGATGTGGGGAAACCTATCCCGAAAGATAGTTGTTACATTATGATGAAAATAGAACAACAAGAACAACAAATAGAGGGCGGACAGAGCAGGGTGTACTTTTGAGGAGGCATCTCAGAATAAACATATACAGCGCTAGTGGGCTAAACAGCGCACACTTCCCAGACGAGCAAATGTCAAGGATAACGACCACCCACAAGGCGTTGCCTATGTGCTAGTGAGGGAGGAAACCTATGTGGGGAGGAAGTGGAATGGGAAAGACCAAAATATAATCGCCTCCACACGTTATCATAATATACACCACACACTCACATAGTAAGCCAATATCTGCCACGGGAAAACGATGTTCTTATACTATTTAGCCCGGTTAAATTTAGCTGCCGCTATCTTTTTCACCCCGGATTCCTTTTCAGGATAAAAGTACACGAGAGAGACACACATACACGCCACACTGCAATCAAATAAAGAATGCGTCTCACTAGACAGTTTGGCGCGCGATATAGGGAGGTAGAGGCGGTTATGATTGTTCCAAAACAGTGTGACGAACGCTACAGAGTGAGATGGGGTAAGTATGACGTAGTAATATTAAAGTAAATAACAGTGCTTACTATGTTTGTGCAATATCTATACACATGAGAGATACATAATTTATAAGCATTGGTGAACTAAATTAGGTAAACATATCCAAATTAAGTGTAACAAGGGATGTTTGCAGTTCAGTTAAATGAAGATAAGAGTCTATGATTCAAAATTAATACATATTTTTACCATTTTTTTTGCAACCGAGAGTTTCCAGTATCGACTGTTGTTTGTTGTTCTGAGCTGCTTCTGGATCACTCAACACATTGAGCTCTTCTTCCTCGTTATCCTCTTCGTCAAGGTCTTCAGTGGGTTCCAGCGGTTGATGTGGAAGACTGGAGGAAATCTGGAACAGTCGAGACAACACACCGTAAGAAAAATGAAAACAATTGATGAGAAACCACGAAAAAAGCAATAAAAACGTGAAATACGCGTGGTACAAAATAAATAAGATTTTACAAGAAAACAAATGCTTAAGAGATTTATAATTAACTTACACATAGTAATAATTAATCTGGCACCCACAAGCTGTATCTAAACGTTCGATAGGTAGTTTACATGATTCTGAGTGACGACTAATTATGCTAAGGATATACTAATTAGACGTACACTATATACAGTATCTAAGGCATCCACTTTGACATACATCTAAATCTGTCAGACAATACATATTCAGATATCAATAAAGAAGTAATGCAAGACAGCACAATATCATATACACACATGGTACCCGGCTAAAAGCCTCAAAATCGCTGAATATATTTAAAGCTGATCGTATATGGCAAGCTGAAGCACACCAGCATAACATTACACTAACAAGATATACGCCATATATGACCCATTCGTGGGAAGATACCTTCGCAGGTCATGCACGATAAAAAAATTCACACGATGCTGAACCAAGTTGTGGCTCACATAATAATATTCTTCACATTATATTATAGTTATAGTGAGTGGGTGACTCATTCCTCATGACGATTCTGATGTTGACAAGCGATGCTGAGGGATCATGTTATCCGCCAAACTGCGGAAGTTCTCATGCGGTCAAAATCCTCCTACACCCCGAAACTACTTCACTGCTGCCATCACAGACCTTTCTCTTCCACCGCTTTCAGTCTTGCAGTCGCAAGTGAGGGTCGTGTGTCCTAAAACACTTTTTAATTTCAAGCTATAAAATTCCCACACAACATAAAAGCATAAAACCTAAAAAAATAACACGAGATAAAAAAAATTATAGCAGTGGTTAGTAAAAATTTAAGAGAAGGAATAATAGCCCTATATTGTAGAAATTAAAATATTTGGTATTACAAATTAATATGGTTAAAAGTTTAATGATAGGTTTAATAAAAATCATGACTTATTCGATTTCTTAATGGCAAAATTTAATGTGCGCGTTCTTTTGGTTCTTTATAATTATGGAGTAATGTTTTCGAATAAATAACAGTATAGATTAAAATGTATACTAAATCAAAAGAATAATAATATGGGCATCTTTTCAAAGTAACATTTTTTTATACAAATATGGTTGTATTCATTTTTAATTTTAAATATAACTTAAAATCTGAATTACAATTTATCACGAAAGTTGTGGCTGGGGAGATACACGAATTAAAAATATGGATCCCAGTTTTAATACGAGTCGTGATTAATTAGTGTGAAGATAAAAATAACTTAAAATTTATATTTAAGATCCAAAATAGTGCGAGGCACATCTTTTGTCTTGCTTCCGATATCACTATAATATATATTATGTAAAACTTTCCATCATAAAGCTAAAATGATTGCAATGAAACACTCTTACTGTTTTATTATGACAATAAAGTTTAATAAAACTCGCTTTCATTAATATTTTTATAAGGTTAACTAGGTATGCAGTTCACCAAATATTTATAGATATATTATCTTTGACATAAAATACGTCATACAGAAATGAACAACTTAATGATAAACCACTGCCCAAGATACCCATCTAAAATTAGTAAAGTTTTAATGTAGCGAAATCCATAGGATATTTGAAATGCGTCACATACAAGAAAACTCCATATAACTGATTTTTTTTCTTAAATTCTGGTGGCCGCAGACAGACAACGCAGAACAGAGATGGGAGAGCATAGTGAGGGAGGAGAGCAAATGCAAAGGTTTGTTATAAATAAATTCGGTTTCAACTTATTGGCGAGTGT
Organism: Coelogynopora nodosa; assembly: GCA_034780555.1. Classification (NCBI taxonomy): domain Eukaryota; kingdom Metazoa; phylum Platyhelminthes; order Proseriata; family Coelogynoporidae; genus Coelogynopora; species Coelogynopora nodosa. The sequence continues at coordinate 3,918 of JAUZND010043255.1, read as the reverse complement.
CGTCGTTTACTAACCCAGATAGCGGACATGAGTTGAGATTCTATATATCGCATGTGATAGCTGTTAGTCTTAGCCAATAATTCAGAGTCTGTGTAACAACTTTCCATAAGATTTTAAAATAAATTAATAATTGTTTTATAGTCAGCTAGCTAGTTTTTACCATATTCAAAAAAATAATTTATAACAGTATTAAAATAAAGGTCATGAATACAATCAATTTAATCGGTTGTGGCGGTATGTTCAGGCATTTTAAAAATGAATCGAGAAAAAAACCTTTTTTAAATTGTATTTTATAAAGAAAAAATGTAATTAAATGATACGGCACAATTTTATTCCAAGTGTTCAGAATTTAGTTCATTAAGTTTATTAAATATAAAAATCCAATATAAACCGTCAAATTACTGGTAATAAATGCTTGGTTACGCTGATAATAAAAGCACAATAGGTGGCCAGAATCTATACAACGTTGAACGCGCACATGATATTCAGTCAATTCTATTGTAGACGAAAGCCTAATTAAGTATAAACAAATAGACGAAGCCAGTTGTCCTTAACGACCAAACAACTAAGTACATTATAGTAAGTAATTAAATATACACATAGTCTATGCAGCGGGTGTACCAGTTACAGAGATATTATACCATAATGTATTTGGTCATTTTGGGCTTCCCGACAAGTATATATATATTATTCAATCATTGGCACCAAACCGGCACAAGACACAGTGGTGGATAATTACGTGCAAAACAGAAAGAAACCAAAATGGGCATATATTATAGACATTATAAAGATAGATATAGAGTTAAAGCTTCAGGAGTACTGTTATAATGGCTATCAAACTGTTCGATAAATGACAAGTATATTGATTAAATGGGGCAGCCTAGACAGGCAAAGATGGCACAACTGGTTCAGCATTACACAACCCACCAAGTCGGTGTCAATGACATTCACCGTGAGACGTTCACTACTCCGGGGACAATATAAAGTTTCGATTTCGGTAATATTTCGTCTTGTTTGCCACATAATATATTAAGACGTGAGCAAGCGATTAATTTATTAAATCTATTTATTAACACCAAAAACAGTAGAGTCAGTAAGGGTTCAAAGGTTCAAGGGTTCAAAAACAGACTGTTGCATGAAATTAACTCGAAGAAAAAACAAAACTAAGGGATGACAAAAATCAATTAGTAATTTATTGTAAGCTATAGTATTTTCTGAAATATGATTAAAAAATAAAAACCTATTGTCTGTATTATTAGCTTGGGAGAGTGAGATCCAAATAAATACAATGGCTACAAGTGTTACAAAAATTAAATTAAAAATCAAACTGACAAACTATCTTGTTCACAAAATGACAACAAAAGAATTATTGGGGGATATTGTCGGAGAGTATTATAACATTATAAATAGCCGACTTTACTCTTATAGTATGAAAGTTAATATATATATATAGTAAGTAAGTATATATATAATCTGAATAACTAAATAAAAAAATTTTAATATTATTTATCTCAGCCAAACAGTTTAAATACGTTTAGTTTACATATTATTTATAAAAAGAAATAACGATAGGTAAATTAAAATTTGCAATCGATTCTATTTACCAATTGGCAGATCTTAGTAACGAGAGGGCCTGCAAATGATATCTTCGGAACCGTCTGAAAATAAAAGTATTATATCAGGATTGTATCGAAATATGATTCAATTGATGATAGAGAAATAGAAATCCACTTACCAATAATGATTTCGCGAGAAGGGAAATTTGAGGAATTTCTTTAATAATTGAGGATATTTTTTCAGCTAAATAGGAGATAAAACAAAAGTACACAGTAAAAGTAATATTATAATAATACGACCAGAATATTGTAAATATAATTATATATATCAGAATTATTATTATATTCAAATTATAGCACTTTTGTGGAGGCAATATTAAGGACTTATTGCCATGTATTCAACTTGAAAGACTTTTGTAATATTATATTGAATAAAAAGATAAAATGTGAGTCTTACCACATTGACAATATGAAGCAAACTTTAGAGTATACTGCATGAACAAGTAAAAATAACTTTGATTAAAATATTAGATGCCAAAATGAACTGAAATACTTTTTACCAGTTAATTAATAACTGTAAATAAATTATTTCAAAACGTTTTAGTAATTAAAATAAATATTTTTTAAATAGCATAAATAAAATATTACATTTTACACATTACAACTGCAGATAAGCATAGTCAATAATAAAAATTACTTAAAATAAAAATGAGTCTGTATATAGCTTATTTTTTAATTTGAACATATTTGAGCGAATATCACAGTTAAATCAAAGTGCCGATAGTATATATACATATACATTTATATTACTCAATGATTTTATGTTTCTCACACATTAAACAAACCTTTTTCAAGTTGAGTGTAGATTTTTAAACTTTGATATTCCTCTCTGGGATGTGAGGTGTCCAATCGGGACAGGAAAGTCTTGTTCTCCGAGTCTACCAGAGATGACGTCATCAAGTCGCGTTGAACTGAGCCGCGCCAGGTTTGCTGAGAGGTGGCGACAATACATACAGTATAGGTACAGTAGGAAGACAGTAAACAGTAAACAACACATATACAATATATATTAGAGACAGTATAGATTAGAGACGATAAGAGACAGTATAGATTAGAGACGATAAGAGACAGTATAGATTAGAGACGATAAGAGACAATAATATATATTAGAGACAGTATAGATTAGAGACGATAAGAGACAATATATATATTAGAGACAGTATAGAGACGATAAGAGAGAATATATTAGAGACAGTATAGAGACGATAAGAGACAATATATATTAGAGACAATATAGATTAGAGAGAGTATAGATTAGAGACAGTATAGAGACGATAAAAGACATTATATATTAGAGACAATATAGATTAGAGAAAATATGGAGACAATATAGATTAGAGCCAGTATAGAGACAATATAGATTAGAGCCAGTATAGAGATAATTAATATAGAGACAATATAGATTATAGACAGTATGGGGACAATATAGACTAGAGACAGTATGGGGACAATGTAGACTAGAGGAGACAATAATTGATTAGAGACATTATGGAGACCAAATAGATTAGACAGTATGGACACAATATAGATTAGAGATAGTATGGAGATAGTTTGGAGACAGTACATCAACATTTTACCGTTATTTATTCTTTTAAGTTATAGAACTTTGAGCTGATAATTTTTGAAATCTATATGGCATGGTTTGCTTTTTCTTATTTAGGTCTAATTAATATATAAAAATAAAAGCATACACACTGATATTGAAAACGATTCAAAATTATAAGATCATAGAAAATAAAACATTAAAAAATCATAAGATTTGGTGTCAAACTATATATGAAAACAATAAATAAACAACAATATTAAATCTAAATATTTAAATTGTTCAACACGTGATTTAAAATTGACTTTTATACTTATAACCTTACACTTCAAACATATTTATCATTATTCGACAGAGGAAATTAAAATAGAACTATAATATACTATAAAAATATATATTATAATAATCATGTTAATCAATTATAATAGTTATATTTTTATGATTAGTTTTTATGCATTCATGCATATTATATGAAAGGGACAACGATCAAAATAGCAGATCATCAAAAGAATTATAAAAATAATTAAATATAATGAATAATTTTGAAAAATGTCATTTTCGATAATTAATACGAAACAATCTATGTATATTTTTCAATCGGAAGACCTAATTGGTTGTCCGTCACATGTTATTTTCCAGTGTTGGTGATTAATAGATTAATCATGATTAATCATGAATAATGAATTTTATTATTTCTGATTTATTTCTTTTCTTTCTATCTGGTGAGCTGATTTTGCCTGATCGATGGTTCTAATCAAT
>JAUZND010043244.1:3257-20634 GCA_034780555.1 Coelogynopora nodosa | reverse complement strand
ATGTTGAATATGGTGCATTAAATATGGTGAATTATGGTGCATGGTGAATATGGTGAATTATGGTGAATATGGTGAATTATGTTGAATATGGTGCATTAAATATGGTGAATTATGGTGCAAGGTGAATATGGTGAATTATGGTGAATATGGTGAATATGGTGCATTAAATATGGTGAATTATGGTGTATGGTGAATATGGTGAATATGGTGCATTAAGTATGGTGAATTATGGTGCATGGTGAATATGGTGAATTATAGTGAATATGGTGAATATGGTGCATTAAATATGGTGAATTATGGTGCATGATGAATATGGTGCATTAAATATGGTGAATTATGGTGCATGGTAAATATGGTGAATATGGTGCATTAAATATGGTGAATTATGTTGAATATGGTGCATTAAATATGGTGAATTATGGTGCATGGTGAATATGGTGAATTATGGTGAATATGGTGAATATGGTGAATATGGTGCATTAAATATGGTGAATTATGGTGCATGGGGAATATGGTGAATTATGGTGAATATTGTGAATATGGTGCATTAAATATGGTGAATTATGGTGCATGGTGAATGTGGTGAATTATGGTGAATATGGTGAATTATGGTGCATGGTGAATATGGTGAATTATGGGGAATATGGTGAATATGGTGCATTAAATATGGTTAATTTTTTATTTGTTTGGTTGAAATAATAAAGCCACCGTTTTTAATGAAACTTTACTGAAAGCTTTTCGTAAAAGATTTTCACGAAATTTTAAACCAAATAAAAGCTGAAGAAAGCGTCATTCATGCAGTCAAATATTTAATAGAAGGTTAAAAAGGATTGTTAATAATTTATTTGTATTAAATCAAAGATAATACAAAACACCTTATATATGTTATTAAAAGTTCAAATGTATCTTTAAACTTTACCTAAAAGTAAATGTTATAAAAACATGTTTCACATTAATATTAATACTGCAAAAATTTTGTTCACCAAAAAAAGTTAATAAAGAATTAATATAACTTCAATAAAAAATGTGTTCTCATCGCAAAAACATATTACAACTTTCTTAAATTTAAAATATATAAATAAATAAATAATAAGCATAATTTCATAAATATTGAAGTCATTATATAATAAACATAAAAATACACTGTAACTTAATGTGCTTTTAACTAGCAAGACACAGGACGACATTTCAATGTCTAAGAATGCCATCCTATTCAAAGCCGCATTTAGGGCAGTGCAAAGAGCGTAGGGATTTTAGGATTTTAGGAATCTTAAGGACTTTAAAGGACTTTAAATTAAATTAAACGTTATAATTTTATAAATATTAAATATTTCTAAATATGAAACTAGAAGGTCCCCTAAGAAAGATATTACACTTGGCCTCATCAATGGTAAATGGGTAAATGGGACACTGCATGACTATACCGAGGACTGCAATAGTACAAAATTATACGGAACAGCAAAACAGATTTTACTGTGTTATCATAGAATTTTTTTTATGTAATCCAGTTTCGTTTTTGTTTCAAATAATTAAATTTTTAATTATAGATATTTAGATAGTTAAAAATGTAACAGTCAATTGACACATTACATACCATTCCTCTACACCGCCACAAAACAGATTAACATTTAAAATAAAATAAGAAAAGTAAACAATAATAAACACTTCCTCTAAATACGATATACATACATATAAACATTTTATAAAAATTTCAAGATGTTTTAATGAAATTGATAAACTCTCCAATGAATAAAAAATAGAATGTGCTACCAACATGTAATAAATATTCATTTTGGTATGTTTAAAATTCTAAAATAAATGGCGGTTAAACTTTTGGATTTAAAGATGATCAATTGCGTTTTTAATTTTAAGGAATTTATTGCAAGTCATTTTAAAATTGTCATATAGTTAGCTTTTAGTCTAATAAAACTCTTAATTAAGTCTATTTAAGTATTATTAAAGTTTCTGATAGCAATATAAAATATCTGTGTATTAATTATAACACACAATACATTTTTTTTTATGAAATAACAGGATTTAAAATTTATTTTTTAAAGCTAATAAGATAAATAAATTATTCACTTCACTAAGTTAAATGATAAAATTAATAACATCAATAGTATTCCCTTGAATTCTATGTATTTTTAATCGATTATTGTCAGTTTTCTGACGATAACGTTTTATTTTGTCAATAGCGCAATATATTCAAATTCATTTTTGATATAGCCTATATCGAAGTAGAAAACAACTGTTTTTTGTACTTTTTGAATAAATTGTTTCTCCAAAATGTGTGTATAAATAATAACACACAAGCATTGATGAAGATGTATTTTTTTGGGAGGAGCTCATATTTCTTGTTGGAAATTAGTTTATAACCATTTGTAAAAATTTGGCAACACTTCTGCGTTGTAGTCGTGTTAAAAATGCAATTTCCTGAAGAGGTTTTCATGAATTCTAAAACATATTTTGCTTTTATCGAATAGTATTTTAAATATGCAGTTTAGAAAAAGTTATTAATTTCCTGTTAACAAAATTCCATCATGGTTTATGTTGAATTAGTAAAACAATAATTTTTGATTTAATATAAAAATAAAACATCGTGTTATATTTCGAGTTTGTGTCTTCAAAACAGATTTTTTTAAATGTGTAACAATATTATCTATAAGTTACTAATAACATTTTAAACTGTAAACACTAGCTTATTGTCTCTAAACATTTTTTTTTTATTAATAAATATTTTTAAACGTTTTAATTTAGACCACACATAAACAATTTGTTTTAAATGTATCTTTGTTTTAATTTTTCTTTTGTTATATTGTAACTCAACTTTATTTAGGTTTATTTTAGATTTAAATAATTTATAATAAAACCAACCATAAAAAAAATTATACATTAACGATGACATTATTTGTTATATTTTTCGTAAACATCATAAACTACCATAAACATTTTTACTTAAAAAAAAGTTTTTTAAAATAAATGAATTTGAATTTTAAATAGATTCATTTGAATTTTAAACTCTTTAAAATTGTTAAAATTAAATGAGAGTTTCAAAAGCTTCTAATATATAATTTATAAATAATTATATATGATTATTTTGATTTTAATATACATATATATATTTAATGTATTTTTTTAATATATATACATCAGTATCACATTCATTAACTCTTTCTAAGCTTATATAGTAAGAAGTCTACTTCACTGTCTAAAATCTGGACCATTTACAATAAAGTGAATAGATACCTATACTTATAATATATTATTTCAAATTATTGGCACATGGCACTACCAGCAGATCGTCAGAACTTACCGCCGTTCAGGACTTAGTCTCCTAGAAAGGGACATGAAAGTACCCATAAAAGTCAAACCAATTTGTGTTACATCTATATCTATAGAGGTAACAGCTAATGTATTACACCATCAACCAGGAAGCGGCCACTTTGAACCAGAAATAATATCACTCAAATCTTCAAGGTCTTTTGGTAAATGCATTAATTATCGACGATAATATAGACGATAATGCGCTTGAAAATTAAATAAATGAAATAATAGGATTCTACTTCGTACTAGTGTGACATGAATGTGTTACACTTAGACGAATTTGGAATTAAGCATACTTTTAAAATCTAATTTCTGATTATAAAATTAGGCTGTGTTTTTAAATGCCTTAAATCAGTTGAACATAAGAATAGTCATGAGATTTATATATCTGCTAATATTTCATTTTAATACGTTGGAGTGATGAAATATTTTAATCAACATTTTAATAAATTTTGAAATAATATCATTGACTGTGTGTCTCTCTATTAATTGTAATTTTTTCTAATCAGTAATTGTTAATTAAACAAAATTTTTGTTCAAACGAAAATATCTTTTTCTCAGACATTGAGAATCATTATTGATAAACATATATTTTGTTTATGAGCGAATAACTAATTTTTCATATGAGTTTATTGATATTATTATAATCATATCTCTTTTATTTATCATTATTTATAAAAAGCATTTTTTCGAAAAAGTAGTTAATGCTAAATGATATCCTTTTTTACAGTTTTTAAGTACTTTTAAAGTGGACGGTGGAGGACGATACTAAAAGTATACTTTTCAAATTAATTCTTAAATTACACTTAATAGGATATTTTTTTAATAACTTAACTATATTTAATAAATCAGTAAGTGGACTATTTGATTGTTATTTAATTGCCATAAGCAATCTAGAGATCAAAAAAATATTTTTGTCAAGTTAAAACGATTGCTTGCTCTTTATGTCTTTTTATGGTTATGAAAACAAGCTAGGGCAAAATAATTCAAATTAAATTTTCTTAGGCTAAATGAGTTACTATTTTTCATTTAAATAAAACAATATTTTAATTTGAAATATTGTTTATACACGTTTTTTATTGGTACGAAACATTTATTGTAATAATTATTATTTTATAATATTCTTATATGCAATTAACGATTCTCATGAAAATAAGTAAACAAAACAAAACAAAAATCCATTACATCATTTTCTAAATTAATTAAAAACATTATTGAATTAATTTCCTTAAAATTTATAAACGCGAAATTCAAATTATATATCCCTCCAAAATTAACCTTTATCTTAAACAAATATTCATATAGGGCTCTTGGCGATAATTACAATAAATCAATTAATGGGTATATTTCCTTCTCAGTAGCCTATAGCGGGGCATTTGTTAATTACTTTTTTTATAAGATGCTTAAAGTGCATTGAATAATATTAATGGAAAATTTTGAGTCAGTTAAGTGTCTCGTTAATTGCACTTAATTTAGTTTGAGTTAATTGCTGGTGATTTGTGATGTCTGCCATCAGAGTTATAATGAGTTATCATAAAATCAATTAATATCTGGGGCATTATTGTAGAGGCAAGGTTATTTAACCTTCAGTGTGTCAGTGTGTCCGTTAGAGAAATATGTAAAATATTATAGTTGAAACCCTAAGCACGAGATCCGTAATATTATTCAAGAATTATTTTACAAGTATTGTTATTATACCACTTAAGCCTTAATATTATTAAAAATTGATATTGAAAAGTTTTTCTAGTTTTTATCTTTCATTTCAATGTGAAATATAACCTTACATCAATCTGCCTCATGCGTATATGTTTGAGATACACTGTTAATGTTATCCTTATTCATATAGTTTGTCCAATATACAAATAAATTGTTATTTCATACTGGGTGGCTAATATTAAATTTTAAAATAAAATAAAGAACAGAAAATATAACCATAAAGATATTGTATAGCATGAGAAATAGACTGTTAAAATTCATCAGATAAATCAGACATATATTGTAATACATTAATCAAATATAGCATTTGCTTGTTCACACAATGAATGAAACACGCAGCATAAAAGGATAAGAAGTCATGCCTGTGTCATTTAAGTCGTTATTATTACTTAGTGTGACTATTTTTTATCATACGCAATTATAATTGATCATAGTCATATTTATAATATGTTATCATACCTATACAACACGCCAGATATCCTTATCAATGCTGTTATGAATCTTTACTATAATACAAAACCCTGTATTCGTACTAACCATGGCTTAACAACAAACTTTTTGACAACTACGGGTGTTCTGCAGGGAGATACCCCGCCCCGCTTTTTATTTGTGTTACTTCTTGACATTGCCCTGCGCAGATCCCTATCACATGACGACGCCTATTGTATCTTCTACGCCACCGTAGAAACAAAAGGTATCAAGAAATTCCACTGCCGGCCCTCGACTTTGCGGAGGGCATTGTACTATGTTGCAAAAACCCTAAACTGCCAAAAATCAGCTACAAAGACTTGAAATAGACTTAGACGTGTCGGACTCGTCTTAAACTCGCGAAGAACTGACATTTTAAACATTGGATTCTTAAAACCCCAACCATATAACTTTCCTCTAGCGCAGAAATATTACGGTCAAATAATTTCAGATATCTTGGATATCTCGTGCTTGACCCAGATGCACTTCTTCGTGACCGTCGAACTCTTGCATGGAAAGCAGCGGTTTCTCTAAGACCCATATTTTTCTCCAGTGCCCCAGACAACATAAAACTACGACTTTTCAAATCGACTGTTCAAACCATCTACAAATACGGAGCTGAGAGCATTCTGATGTCAGAAACTCGGAAAAACGTCCTTGATGCATCACACCAGAAACTCCTTCGTTATGCGCTCGTATACAATACCCAGTCACAATCAATAACATATCTTACAACTTGAACACCTACTATAATTACTCCTTTATCTTCTGTTCTGCGGCGTAAGGGACTTCGACTAATCGGCCATTCCCTTCGTGGACCTCAAAATACACCAATCGCCTTAATTCTTAGAAATCCACCAACAGAACTTCGCCACCGTGGTCTAGCAAACCGTGTCACCTTGAGAGATTCCATCATTGCTGACGTGAACTCCATTGGAATGAACTCTTTAAAAGCCATCTCGTGACTAACACGTCATGATTTTCGCAGACGTTGCATCCATGTGTAACCACATGTACTATGTATATATATATATACCATACTATACGTATTATACTATGCATGTACTTGAAATACTTGGATCCATATACTACACATAGTTTTTTTAATAATAACAACCATAGTTATATTTATAATACGTTTTGATTCGTAATGTTTCTAAGTGTGTGCAATGTGAAAAATTGATGATGTCTCACACTTAATATATTTAATTACGCTTTAATAATAATTTCATGTCATATTTATACATAGTGAATATAATCCAATGATTTTGCCTCAAATAATAAGTGTCTTTATATTACTTTTTATCGAGTATTCATAATACATGGTCTAAAATTGGTCTAATACAGTGTGTGCAATACACTTTTATTTTCTTATAGTGTGTCTAAATCATACCTGAACAGTTCCACTGCTAATATGTTATAAGGATTAAACTTAACCTTTTCCCCAATTTTCATTTTTTTCCTCCACACCCTTTTTTCCTCAAAAGTATGAAACCTAACTTTCTTTCTACATAATCACCTCTAAAACCACCAGGTTCAGGAGAGTGGGGAAACATCACACCCTATCCCCCCTTGCACAAAATTAGTCTAAATGTGTTAATACATATATATTTTCTTATACTTAATGTGTCTATAAAACACTATAAAACTAAACTGGTCATCTTTCTATTACACGAACATTGATTTATAAATAGTGTGTCTTATAAATTGTTATTATCTTTAAAAGTTTGTGCTTAATACACTGGGAACAACATTTGTCGTTATTATGTACAGTATTAGTCAGTATTAGTGGATGTTTTTTTATAAATCCAGCACACAATTATTATCATTGAATCAAACCAGCTTCACAGACAAAATTTCGTTAAAAAATATCTACCAAGATGATATAGTTTTATTTAAAATTCTCTCCCAATAACACAAAATGACACACAAATGACACAAAAAAGATATAGGACTCGTTTAAATTATAAACTTTAATCATTTACACATAAAAATGTTTGACTTTTTCTTTAAATCAGTCTCACACTCTCTAATTACTATAAAATTATGTATTTATTTAGTCTTTGATAAATATAATTACCACATGCTAAAAGACATTGTTAATTAATGACAATCTCTCTCTCTCTCACAATGAGTTCAAAATGTAATTGATTGAGGCTCAGATGGTTTTGGATTAGATTCCCTAGCTGAGTGAAAATTTCTATATATTGTAAATTTATTTATATTAATTAATCTGTTTATATCTCTTCTGTGTTTGGCTCCATATGTAAACGTTTATGAGATGTTAGATTACGAACTATATAATGAAATAGATCATACAAGCAATCTAATTATTTTTCCTATTTTTAAATTGGACGCATTGATACATTTAGTTCTATATGTTCTAGTTCAAAAAAAGTCATTAAAATATTATTATATTACTATTTTGAATATTGTTATGACTGATTCATATAGATGTTCTATTAATTAAATGTTTATTTTTAGGGTTATTTTCCGGTGTATTACCGCCAGCTTTTTTAGTGATACCGAATATATGTTGACAAAGTTGCCGATTGGGAACAATTGATATATTATTGCTAAAACTTTTGTTTTAGTAGCAAATAACTTTTTGTGACTTATTCAAGGTAGAAAATGTGGGTTTTGTGAATAATATGCACCTACTACATTCAGATCTAAAATTGGTTCAAATTTTCAACTTACACACACCAGAGCTGGTACACACACTTCTGCAGAAGTTACGATAATTCCATTTATATTTCAGTGTATTTCCATTGGGTTTTCAGTTAGGTACACTTATTCCACAACGTCCTACTTTTACTTGACTAAAATTATTTCAATGTGTTCTCTCTCTATATATATAGAAGGAAAATTCTTTAACCTATTTCATCATTGAAAACTATTTATTTGTGATAAATTTTGGTTGAAATACATACTATGCATATACATTGTATATGACTCTATCTTGATAATTATGTAGAGTTATATTTCATTGTTTCACCTTTCATAATTGATGTGCACGCATGATTTATTTAGTCACGCATGATTTAATACACACAGGAATATAGCTTGAAATTAGTCAATTATAGCTAAAGGATGATAATAATTTAGAAAATAATTTTTGCTTAACCCTAATTTATTATGTAATTATATTTTAATACTATAACATTTTATTAAAATTCCCCTTCAATTATCACAACACAATAAACTTTTTTGTTATCATGAACTCCTTGTTAAAATGTATTTTACAATTACTTTTTTTAATTAGAAAAAGTATAACCATATAAAACAAATTGCTTAAAAATATATAATTGAAAATGATTTATTGGCAGTAATATATAGAGAACAATTATTAACGTATATTGGGAAAGACATTATACTCAACATTTATTTTTTTATGAATAATTATATTAAATGCTGCCGAACTTATTTAATAAAAACCATTTTGAAATGGAAAAATAAAATAAATATATTTTTTGGTTAAAATTCTACTTTTTGTAAAATAGATAATTATATGAATTTAATTTTTTTCGGCTGTTTATTTATTTAACTTTTAAATTTACTCAAGCTATATTGTATTTTATAATATATTTATTTATACGTTTAATGTAAGTATATTATAATATTTATTTTAATACATAATAATCAATTCTTCATTTTAGTTTAATGTCCACACCTAATATCTGTATGCCAGATATATTTCTAAAACAAAATAATACAATTATGTTTTACAATGTATAAGACCGAATTTTCCATAACACTTTTTGTTTTTGTTTTTATATTGCATTTCGGAATGACATTTGACTTTTGAATAACATATTTACATTTATGAACTGCGACTTAACGTATTCTTTCACGAATATTTTTGAGTAAGGGAAACCATTAGCTTGCTACTGCTTTTATCTTAGTGCAGGTCTTGCTTTTATGTCATTCCCCAGATATTTAATGCCAGTCTATTTAAACGAACAATAATGCGCTTAAGGAATATTTGATCGCCTTTTTTTTAGTGTAAAAGCAGAAATATATGTTAGGAAATTTAAGAAAATTAAATTGAAATTTAAACCCATGCAATTTGCTGAAGCGACTCGCTGAACAGTTTGCCTCCTTCAACCGACTCAGTTGCTTCACTATTGTGTTTTGTTGTACAATATCTGTATTAGCATAGGTATGTATTATACTGCCAGTGGGTATAGAATATGCCAACACGTGCCTCGTCGACGCTATATCGACCACAACTCTCAAGGAAATACAGTTTAGGAAATCATGCACTATATATATACACACATACTAAGCGTTATCTTCTACTGCTTTTAATGAGTTATGTTAATCCGTGGATACCAATAATAGTGACTGGGCTGGGAGAAGCTTGTTTATTGTCGAAAGATGAAGTTCGGTGATCTAGGTACAGTTTGCGGTATGTTTATGAGGGATACATGAAACGGATACAACGTGAACATAGTATACTATACAATTTGTAATATACCATAGACATGCATAAACGTTGTATATCTTGAAATGTTAACAAGTTCCGCATACTAGAAATATTATATTAAAACTCACAAAAAAATTACAGCCAAACACCCTCAGGGTCCAAAACACACTTTATTCCAAATGAATTCTACATCAAACACATTCTCTCGTATTTATAGTTGGGGGGGGGTCAGCAACAGAAATATTCTTTTACACTTCCACCCCGCCAGGATAATACAATTATTTTGATGATATCTTACCCAAGACTTCAGAACTTTTGGTTTATAAAAAAACAGCATGTGTGGTATTTTTATAAGATATTATGTAGCGTACATAAGTGACTCCGCTCAGACATAAGGGCTTTAGTTTGAGACACGAATCCATTTGAAAGCAGACATTTATTCTGAAAAATCTCACAGTATAATTATCAAAACAAATTATTTATAATGTGGTAAATATTTATTGATGATGTTAACATAATCAATTTAACCGATTTCGTTGATTTGAGTAATTTAAGATTTTTAATTTTTCATGGTCGAATATAACTATTTAGTTGATTTTTAATGAAAATATTCTAAATGTTTGTTGTGGGTACCTTATACGAGTATCTAATAGGCCATATAACTAAGAATATAAAGTCGATAACGGCAGAAGAAAAAAATATTTTTTTAAAAATATTTGGTTAATAGGGCTTCAAATAACTGTAACAAACTGATATAATCCTAGGGGGGATTGATTATAATATATGTTATTGATATAATATATTGATTATATATGATGTATATATACATCATAAGAGAAAACTATACTAAATAAAATAATGGAGATTGTCATAAAACACAGGAAGTTATATATATATATTTAAATCAATAATTGAATAAATGGGAATAACAATACATTTAAACTATATATATAGTTAACTTTAGTTCATTTCATATATATGTTTATTATATATTTATATTACTGTATATAATTGTATATTGACTATTGGACATATATACGACTACACAACTACATATATAATTATGTATACTTGTTTATTATAGTTGCTATCATTGAACTTTATCAACCTGGTATCACCCTGAAACAATGATAAATTCAATGTAGCAGCCAGCAATGTTGCAAAGATTTCGTTTTGTATTCATTTAAATTCCATTCAGTCTTGTCGCATTTTCAACAATTTACAACCGAACGCATTTCAAACCAATTGTATTTCTCACAGTATTGTATAATTCCACAAATACTTCAAATATTTATTTAGCAAAATAGCTTGTAATTAAAAATGTTAAAAAATATGTATTTATAAATATTATATATATGTAATCTAAATCAGGTAATTATTTCAGTGATAATTTTTTTCTATGTAACTGCTTTAATTTCAATATAACAATGTTGTATGGATTTCAAAGGCAACAATTAATCAAAATCCGAAGCAGTATGGATATAATTATATCTGAAAAAAATGTGACACTAACATTGTTAGAAGGACAAAATAATCAATTTCTTAAAATATATATTTGAAGGATATAATCTTATAATATGTATAAGATTTATAATAATAGTCTTATATTATTGTTAAGCCACTGTAAAAAAAAGTGTATAAAACCGTGACAAAAAGTGTATAAAACCGTGACAAAAAGTGTATAAAACCGTGACACAGTTTATAAAACCGTGACAAAAAGTGTATAAAACCGTGACGCAGTTTAAAAAACCGTGACAAAAAGTGTATAAAACTGTGACACAGTTTATAAAACCGTGACACAGTTTATAAAATCGTGACAAAAAAGTATATAAAACCGTGACACAGTTTATAAAACCGTGACAAAAAGTGTATAAAACTGTGACACAGTGTATAAAACCGTGACAAAAGTGTATAAAACCGTGACAAAAAATGTATAAAACCGTGACAAAAAGTGTATAAAACCGTGACAAAAAGTGTTTAAAACCGTGACACAGTGTATAAAACCGTGACACAGTTTATAAAACCGTGACAAAAAGTGTATAAAACCATGACAAAAAGTGGTTTAAACCGTGCCACAGTGTATAAAACCGTGACACAGTGTATAAAACCATGACACAGTGTATAAAACCGTGACAAAAAGTGTATAACACCGTGACACAGTGGATGGAAGCATTCAACTACTGTAACTGTTTAAATACAATTTTTTAATCCCCACAACTCCCATATGTACCCATATTATATACGCATTTATAAATTAAAGATCATCCTCTTTTCATCCTCTCCCATTACGCAACTATTATTTTAAAGCTGTTTTATCACAATTAAATGTTAGTGATGACAAGATCAAATGATGTGTAATTAAAATTTTAGAGCTAGTAAATCAATAAAATATTAAATCTAATTTATAGAAAATCTTTGATTCTTTTTTTATGATGAAACTTAACATAAACAGATAATATTTCATTATTTTGAATTTAAGAAATTGTGTCTATAGGGAAAGTGTTTATGAAATGGGAATGTTGTATTGAAAAATATTTAAAACACATTTTTAAATTACAATGGAATATATATAAATATATACATAAGTATTATATAGATTAATATATATATATATATATTACTCTACAATATAAACTGATTAGCACTTTTTCAATATATTTGAGTAAGCAATATTTACACAAACTTATATTTTACATCAAACAATATATACCAAAAGGTAAGTATAACTTGAAAATTACTATTAGACTATAATATTAACAATAAGATTAAGATAAGATTAAGATAAGACTAAGATAAGATTAAGATAATATTAAAATAAGATTAAGATAAGATTAAGATAAGATTAAGATAAGATTAAGATAAGATTAAGATAATATTAAGATAATATTAAGATAAGATTAAGATAAGATTAAGATAAGATTAAGAATAGATTAAGATAAGATTAAGAATAGATTAAGATAAGATTAAGATAAGATTAATATAAAATTAAGATAAGACTAAGATAAAATAAGATAATACAAAAGTAAATTGATATAAAATGATTTCAAGGGTTGAAACTTAATTACGAAATTTAAAAATACAAAAATGGTGAAAGAATAATTTAGTTATAAATAAACGTTGTGAAAACAATATATTAAATTTATTCAGTCCAGTCTCGGTTAAAATAATTTTTAACTATATAAGGTATAAAGTATTTAAAGTTAAGAGACCAGTATCGCAAAAATACAGAATTTAGAAAAATTGAAAATGTATTGAACAAATTGACAGAATCGTAGGTTGAACCTCGGTATACTATTATGGAAAAAGGTATGATACTGGATCTTGATATTGGAAAATGGTCTGGAAGTAGAACCTGTTCCTGGAAAATGGTATGTTACTCGAACCTGTTCCTGGAAAATGGTCTGGTACTGGAAATTGTTCCTGGAAAATTATCTATAAGTGGAATTTGCTGCTGGAAAATGGTCTGGTACTGGAATTTGTTTCCTAGAAAATGGTCTGGTACAGGAACTTGATACTGGAAAATAGTTTAACGTACAATGTATTTTGACCAATTACTTTTTTTGTGACGCTGTTGTTCTATATTTGGGTTGTAATGTGTTTTTTGCTGAAAAATAGAATTCGGTAGATTTTGTGAACTAGCATTTATACCCATACTATTTATAGTCTACTGTCAAAAATTATAATTGTCATTCATGATTCACTGCAATTAATAACTAATTGATTTAATTGTTGTAATTCATAGTATTCACATCCAATTATATACCTCAAATAATCACGTTCGAGTTGAGTTATTTAAGCTTATTTGTGTATCAGAAGTAAAATTTCTATGGGAAAGCAAGTTTATTCTATTTTTATACTTTTCATTAATTCGAAACGAAAAAAAGTATAATTTGGAAAGCTGACAAACTGAAAAAGCGTTTCAAGTTAATCTATGGTTAATATCAAGGAAATATATCACGTACACGACTTAAAAGAACATTACAATAATAATGAACAATATATTTATCAATTTTACAATCTGACAACCATATGTATTATTCACTATATATTGTGACCATCATTTGCAGCATCTTGTGTATATATAATAAGATGTGATAAAACCAAAATTGTCAAAACCTTAGAAATTCATTTCACGAATCAAACAATTATTTTTAAGAAGTGAAAATTATTTGTCAATATTTGTCCATTTATATTACATATAGTTTATATATATATATTTATTATATATATATCGGTTATTGATCACTTTTATTGAACTACTAAAAAAGGTTTTAGACTGCTGTGTGATCAGTATTGAAACATGTTTTGTTTTTATTTTCAGTAGAATTATATGAATCCGAGAACGCAACTTCTCTGCAGAAGATTGGTCCAAATTACATTAAAAATATAAATATGGATATGTGCATAGACCAATATTTACATTACGAAGGCATTTAAATTATGTGTTGAGATTGTTTTTCATCAAAATCATTCTTTGTAAAGCCTTACATTTTTATAGTTTATAAAATTATTTATAGCGATACTTTAAACTTTATTAAAATTTATATGAAATGTTACACAATTTAACAATTGAACAATTCACACATGTCAACGATTTGATAATTATAAACAGTATACCCGTATGGTTTGTATCTTCTATATTAATTAGTTCAGATATCGTTTCTATAAAAAGCGATACTTGAAATTTTATTAAAATATATGAAATGTTACACAATTTAACAATTCAACAATTTACACATGTCAAAGATTTGATAATTATAAATAATATACACTGATGGTTTGTATCTTCTATATTAATTAGTTCAGATATCGTTTCTATAAAAAGCGATACTTTAAACTTGATTAAAATATATGAAATGTTACACAATTTAACAATTCAACAATTTACACACATCAACAACTGTTAGGGGCATAAATTGTGTTAATTATTAAAATCTGCTTATTTAGTGACCTTAATATAATATCCAATAATAATTGACTAAGTTGTGATCAATAATTTCGTCAGTAACTTGCACATAGAAATAAAAAAGACAATTTTGCTTAAATACAAATAAATTGATCGGATTTAAGCAATTCATCAGAGCTGTCATCGCCAGTATCTCGCTAGCTAGGGGGCTTCATCCTCTATTTAATAGATGAAGTTGAGATCTTTATTCGATTCTGACTTTTTATTGGACAACTATTATACAATTGGGACATAAATTAACTCAATAAATACCTGAATAAATATTTTGAATGTATATTGATAAACACACCAAATAAACAAAACTAAATATTATTAATAAAATAAGTGTATATTTAATATTTAACAAATGTATTCAACATTAATGAATAAATATAATAATATTATACGGGAAAAAACACATAATTCTACATTTTATGGAAAGAAAATCTTGCGCATACAATACTGGATATTTAAATTTGGGTGCAATATTTAAAAAATATGCAATTGCTAGCAGGTGGCTATGATGACATTTTATTATATATTTTTAAAATAATTATAAATTTAGCATTATATTAATGCTAAAATATCTTATTTAAAATACACATTATGAAAACTATTTTTATGGGATATACGTACATATATATTAAAAAATATATCAAACAAGCAAATAAAGCAAAAATGTTGTTATAAAATGAACCACCTGGCATCTTTAATTAGTTCTTATCTAGCCTAATCCTTACTCGAGTTTGATGTTTGCTTGTGGTGTTTTAATGAAGTCTCTTCTCTGATGGTAAAGATATACGTACTTTGTTTCCGAGTATATGTCGCCGGGGGTATTACATAGCGCAGCACCGGGTGTCGTGAATGGTTGGTTGATTGGTGACCGTAATGAGATGAGATGCGTCATGATGCATGATGGATATACAATATACAGTAGGCCATTTAGACGTCCAAATTCACAATAAAACAATGATGGATGCATGCTGTGCATCGATTCCCTTTCTAGACGACTACTTTGAATATTGTTACCTCTGAGTACTACTATTTAAAACAACAACAAACTTACTTTCGAATATTAAAATCAATGTGTTATTTGATATGATTATGGATGTTTCAGTTAGACAAATGATAATAATGGATCTTTATACTTGTAGAACCAACCTTATTTTGTAAACATAACAATTATATAGGTTGTTTAAAACGTTTGATAGGCCGGCCCATTGAAAATATAATTTTTGATAATGAATGCGTCGATTATTGAAAATTTAAATGTCTGCATTTTAGACTTCTTTAATACTGCAATAGCTATTGGCCGGAAAATCTTTTCCTATATATTATATTGTACAAATAACTTTTGCGTTTTGTTAATTTTTTGTTTTTTCCTTTCAAAATCATATATATTATTTCGACACTGAATGTTGCTAACTAAAATGTAAAAAGTAATGAGGAATATAAGATTAATTCATAGTAATTCAATAAACGTTTCATAATGAAAGAAACAATCAGCAAGTCGTGTTGTGTTACATTTACAAAATACATTAAATTAATTAAAATGTGGGTCTATTAATAAACACGTGTGATTTTTTACTTATTTTACTCACAAAACTCGCCGAAATGATTATCATGACAAAAAAACGTTTTCTACTCCTCTACTGTACAATAGACTTGTGAGAACATATCTCATCAGTGGATTTCAAGTAATGGCAAGAAATCCATTACAAATTAAATCTATTTCAACTAATAAAATTCTTTTAAATGTACAAGCTAGTGTAATTTATATATACTAGTTAGATTTGCTCGAGAATGAAAAGTATTCTTTTATAACGTGATATACGTTTTTTGAAAACCTATATTATTAAAATGACTATTAGTTAGTAATATATTTAAACCATCTAAAATATTCATTTGTATGTTATTAGTGGTAAAGGATATATGCTGTCGGCCATTTTTGTTTATGACGTCACATAAAATGCTTAACAAATGATGATAAAAAAAATATATTAAAAACTTTACTCAATATAAAAATAATAAAAACAAAAATATTGAGTATTATTGACCACTAACGAATTTCCATGAGAATCCAAATGTCCCCTAATATCTCGCCTTTATAGTTGCAAAGACACTATTTCAAATGTTGGGTGAGAACTTGAGCTACTATATTGATCGAAAGCTTGTGCAAGATGTACATCTTTGAAATCATGCATAAAACTTAGACAGGATAAATGAAAAATATTATAAAGTTCCAAGCGCAGCGCGAGCTGTGTCATATTCTTTGCATTTGACATTTTTAAAAGGTGCACATATATATATGTATAAATAACTTACCATTAAAATAAATTTTTGAAGTAATATTTTATGAATACAATTTTATATTGACTTCTGATTCTATGTTGAATTCTAATTCTATATTGAATTCTGATTCTATATTGAATTCTGATTCTATATTGAATTCTGATTCTATATTGAATTCTGATTCTATATTGAATTCTGATTCT
>JAUZND010043233.1:0-20634 GCA_034780555.1 Coelogynopora nodosa | reverse complement strand
CCTTCGTTTCTGTGAACGATCAAATTCCATTTTTTCGTCTACACAACACGCAGTAGATCAGCAACCGAAACTATTTTTAAATAATTTGCCAAAATTTATCTACGATATAAACAAAATGATTACAAAGATTCTAAATAACAAAACCGTTACTTTAAATTGCTGCAAAAAGTATTTTTAAAACCACTTTATGAAATTGCACTCTGTGAGAGTGCATGGGATCTAACGGGTTAAAACAAATTCGGTGAATATATATTTAACTGAACATAACAGTATATCTATTTTGTAAATAATATTAAGTGACAACGACCATCACTAACATTTAGATCGTAATCCTAATTTTTTATAACATTTAGGTCACAAAATATGTCATACTTCTCTCGTCTGCATGACGTTAAATACGTGTCTCGCACTTTACTATATTGGCAGTTTCTACATTGAAATGTTAAAATAATAAATATATCGATTGCCTAACAAAACGATTTAATGTTTGTAAAACATGTTTATCTGCCATGTGTCAAACTGATTAAACTGGCCGCGCGAAAACGGTGACAAATCCACCTTTCTAGAATAGTGACGTCGATGGCATGTCGTGCTAGTGAGTTTTACAGGCAAACTATTCAGTTATACCATTAATATCGTCTTTTTATTATTAATTTAAATAGTAAACACTGAAAGAAATAAAACAGCGGAGCGGCATGTAACGATCAACTTTGTTCGATCTCAACAACGTATGCCGTAGTCATGACATATAAGTCTCAAGTCTAAAGGCTTATTCCGACCAAACGCGACGTGACGCGACGCGACGTTACGCAAAAAGTTTATTACATACATTTCAATGAGCCTGTTTCCACAGGGCACGACGAGACGAGACGTGACGAAATAATTGACGTTAAAATTGTTCAACTTTTCCTGCGTCACCGCGCGACGAAATTAATATTTCAATACAAAAACTACAATATCTGATGAGACATAATTCACACACACACGTTCCTGCACATACTGGGAAGAGTGAGAGAGGGAACCTCAGTAACACAGACTGTATGCTTTGATCGTGAAAAATAGATGTCTGCAGTGCCTGGTCTGTTCATATAGATACAACTGTAGATATATATTACCGTAAAGACATAATAACACACGGTGTTTCGTCGCGTCGCGTTGCGTCGCACTTGGTGGGCATAGACCTTAAGGTTAGACTCGAAAACTGTATTTTTTTAGGAATGGGAATTGCCGAGTAGTTAGGGCGCTTGCTTGCGGATGCCAAGGGTGTTGTCTCGGAATAGGTTCCAGCCCGCTCTCGGACTATCAGTTAAATTAGTCGAGTGTTTGCGACCCCTAATAGCTTCGTGTTGCATGAAACATACTACGGTTACAAGTTTGTGCGTGTGTCACTTAGATTAAAAATATGGCCTATAATAAAAAATTGTAACATATGGTTGCGAAACGTGGACTCCATCACAGAACGAACATATGTACGAAAATAACTGCGTTCGAGCTATGGACATTGAGGACAATGCTGCAGATCAGCTAGCGAGCACAGAACTAACGAATACGTATACTTAGAAGTCAATAATCCATTTAAAGTTTGGTGATATTTGGTGAAAAAGTTCAAATAATTTAGTAATGTTTGTCGGAAGGGTGATGTATCGCTAGAAAAGCTTGTGATGTAATGACGTTTTGAAAGTAGAGGAAATCGTAGCATGCAAAGAACCAGAGATCGATGGATAACATCAAGGTGGTAACCGTCATGATAGAAGAACAGCGATGGATAGAAAGGGCTGGAGATACGAGATATTCCGAACCACCTATGAACGTTTAATGATCTAATGGATCTCCGAAGATGAATTATAATACTCATAAAAATTTGAAAGAATTTATATTAAAACGATAACATATCTCATTGAATGTGCAATGAATATTAACTTGTGTCAAATATAAAACGAAAAACTATTTAATTGATGAATGGTTTTATTGAAATTAATTTCCTTAAATAATTTGACTGAAGCGGTCTGTATATAACTACATAGGAAATTTCATGAAAAGTTAGGGTTATTCATAGAAATGTAAAATTATTAATTGATGTTTGATTGCCCAATTACAAAATACCGTAACAATAAATTAAATATTTAATTGAACAAAGTATGAATATATTTAAAAATTATATCATCGTAAGTATAAATTTTCATATATATAATAACAATATTGGTATATTCAAACCAAAAGGCTTAACAGGGTTAACTCAATATATTGTATATACTGTATTTAATAATAATTAATTGATAATGATTATGGTCTAAGAAATCCATTCACAAATTATCAGTCAATTATTGAAACGTACCCTTGGATTTTTTGAAGACTACATAATGAGTTTACTATAGAATATAATAGTTCTATAAGTGTTAGGCTGTATATGTCAGAATCTCCAACAGGTCAACATCATCTCCATGCAAGCGTAGGCTCGGCATAAATCCAGCTAGGCCATAACATTTATTGTGCAATATGCCATTCCCATTAATATTAGGGCTTAACGTATTATCAAAGTTAGGTTAATGTACATTTTATTGCTATGTGTGGAATAGCCTGGAATTTTGCTAATAGAATTTTTACTGAAAATAAAGCTCAGTTGTTCTTGAGAATCTTATTCTGAAAGGTGAATAAAAGAAAGTTTTGCGTCTAAATTTAAACCTTATTGAACTAATATACAAAGCTACCTGCGCAATACGTATATATATATATAAGAATATACATATTATTAAGCAGGATGCTTATTATTATGTGATTAAAGTGGGTAGGAGTCTTTTTAATTAGTTGTTCAAGAGTGGACATAGTCATTTGTCAAAATGTAAATGCGTAATTTCTGGTCAAAGGATGTAAACTGAATTAAGGAGGTAGATTGTATTTAGTGGTTTAATAATAAAATTAGATATTTATATTTTTATGAAAATACAATAGTTCCTGTTACTGATACATTTCGGATATGCAAAGTTGGTAAATTGAAAAATAAGTTTAGCTTTTATCAGTGACATTAACATTTTTATTAACATTAATATTAATATTTACAGTTATTGAAATATTTGTTAACTTTTTACATTTTTTAAAACATTTTATCTGCAGCAATGTTTTTCCTTAAATGTGTTTTGAAATGTAATCAATTTCTGATAATGGTATAACATTTATATAATTGTATAATTTTAATTATTATTATATTAAATTTTTTATAATTGGAATATTTTTTTCTTCGTTTAAAAAAATGTTTTTTGCAATACTTACAAATTTTTGCCTTTTTTAAAATGTATAAAATGAACCTTTATTACTTAATATTATTCTATTCTAAACAGAAACGCATAAATGTAATCTTTTATTTTTTACAATCCTGACAAAAACTTTTCAATAATTAGTCAGAAAAAGAAGAGCCATCCCAAACCGTATAGCTTAAGTTGAGCTTTAGAATGTAAAATCCTATCCTATAGCTCTTAAGTTTTATAATGCAAAAGTAATTGCAGTACAGGAAAATTAAAGAGTGCGAAAAACAGGTTCTTGAAAGTATTTGTACAAATAAACAACATAAGAAATCCGAGCAAGCATCCCTTGTTCAACATGCAACAAGCCTAGAACATGAGTGATTAGATGGTAATCAACGGATTAGATGGACACAAAATGAGAGTAAAACGATACCCACAATGTATAGGACAAACCAAGCAATACAAGTACCTCACGTTAGTTTTTGTTTAAGTTATGCTGTGAAGCTTTTAAAACCCCAAGCGGTGTGTTTATTTGATTTTAGCACTTGTCACCTTCTTCACACTTCCCATAAGTTAACAAACAGTCAACAAATGTGACGCTAGAAGAAACATGTCAGCTTCACTATTATGTTAAAAGTCATTGGTCAATTTTATTTTGGAAATAATATTGTTAATCTATGTGAACCATTATAACTATTATATCTATGTATAACTTTAATAGAATGTCAATTAGTATTGGAAGTACCAAATGTAGTATATCCTGTTCTAAAAAGCCAATAATAATAATTAGAAAAATTAATTTCTGGAAGGCAGGATATCATTCCTTTTAATGATAAGTAACAAAATCGTATTAAAGCATTTGATTCATATTAATAAAATGTTAATAGAACTAGTCGTTTTTTAAAAGTATAATAACAACCATACAATTTGAAAAATTAAATTAATCTAACAAAATATTCAAGTATTATAATGTCTGGTATGTGAATTATGATGAAGGTTCCTATTTATGAAATCTCCATTAGAGTGATTAAATGCATAATTATAGCATTGTAGTTTGGTATGTTATCATTCAAATATTCAATAAATAGGTTTGAATCTACTATAGGCAAACAATTTTTTTTTTAATTAAATGAGATAGTGTGAATTGGTACCACGTTCAATTAGTTTATTTAAAAATTAAAAATCAATTTAATGAAAAATTATGAATGATGCATGTAACATTTTACAAAACGAATTAATATATTGTAGAATCAGATATGAGATTTTGGAGTCAACATTACTATCTAAAAATGAAAAATAATTAAGTTAAAATTTGAAGCAATGTTTTTTTAAATTTGTAAATTTTAATAAATTCCGATAAATGTTGACGTAGAACTTTTCCTTAAAAAAATTTACATATAATCCAAAAAGTATATTGAAGTAGATCAGATTTTTTTTGCTAAAGGTTGAGCAAGGTAAATATTCTTTTAAATATTAATAATGAATAAACAAAATAGAAGTTGCAATATCAAAATACTATTCACAGATATTAATAAGTTTGGACAGCAATGATAGGATCGGAATATTTATTTTACAAATATATTTTACAAATAAATAAATAAATAAAAAAATATACATATGCACTTATTATTGTAATATTTTCTTTAATTAACATGAATAAATTATGGAAGTATTCTCATTGCAAAAATTTATTAATCGTAGAACAAATATATATATATATTTACATGATACGAAGACATAAATATATTATTATATGAAAACACAAATGTATAACATATAGAATCAATATATTACATAAATACATGAATACATTTTATGAAGACATAAATAAATCACATAAATATATCCAAATATTACATGAAGAGATAAAATAATGATATGTGTACATTAAGACATAAAATAGAAATATAGAAACATGTGCTATGAAGACATATATATTTATATATGACACGAAAACATTTTCAGTGACCTGTGCCTAAACGATAGTGGAACAAATTCCTTTCTTAAGTATAAGACTTTAAGCTATTACATGAATATATATGAAATAAATAAAAATAAATATAAATACATGATAAAAAGACATATTACAAAAACTCGTTCTATATAGACATCAAGATATGATACGAAGATAGATAGATAATGACAAAAACTCGTTCTATATAGACATCAAGATATGATACGAAAATAGATAATGACAAAAACTCGTTCTATATAGACATCAAGATATGATACGAAAATAGATAATGACAAAAACAATATATTTTGAATAAAAGTTATGTTGGTTGTTTTACTCTTTTTTATAGAATAGCGTATTCATTATTGTTCATAATTATAAGAATGTTAAAATAAATATAAGAAATAACACACAATTGTTAGAAAAGTAAACTGATGCAGTTGGAAGTTAAAGAAATATATTTTAATTTAATTATTCATCACAGATTGGTGTCTGACTGTTAATTAATTAATATTGAAGTATTTATTAAACATATACATATATAAAATTAATTTTATTAATTTGAACAATTTCTTACACTATTTTACAAATTACACAAATACGTAACAATTAAATATTTATATTTTGAAATATATTGTATAAATTATCATATTGACATTCGTTTTCTTGTCGTTTTCTTAAATATATATAAAGTTTAACGTTTACAATAGTGAAAAAGCAATAAATTGAACCGATTTGTGATAAATGCATATTTTGGCTATTTTTATAAAGATATTTTACTACTCAACAATAAATTAAAAAATAAATATATTGTTATGAATAAGTTTTCACAAGTTTTACGACATATAGACATGGTTATCAAATTTAGATTTGGGGGAAAATATGGTAAATAATGTAAATATGGAAAATATGGAAACTTTTCCAAAGGGCATCAAAAATCAATAATTGGTGGGGCTGCAGTTATATAATTAATAAAATGAATATAAAAATGTAAAAGAATACCAATTATTATTATATCAATCCTCTATCCTATTTTATTTACAAATGTTGCTTGCGGTACGTACATACATATATCTTGACATATTTATTTGAAGTCATATGACACAAAAAATTGACTGGGAAAGTTGTTCATCAGTTGTCAGACATTTTGCTAGTTTCAATATTGTTTATTTAGGTGACGTAAATCCAGAAAAATGTTATTCTAACAAACAACTGCTGGTTATTGTATAATAATAACTTACATAATTCATTTAAATATGTAAACTATACATAAACTAATCTTTATGTATTTAAACATGATATATATACATAATAAAGTTACAGTTACATGGCATAGTTTTACTTTTCCATCGTGTAAATCCTTCATGGCAAATTGATACGCCTACGCAGGCAGAGTTATCGTCGCCATTCAGCATGCGGGCCAATACACATCGCTAGAGGGGAGAATTTGTCAGGAGAATTCTGCGCGCCATCGCGCCCCGATCACCCAACAAAAGCCATCTGGTGTCACCTCATCCAAATCTGATGACAGTTGTGGTTTACGCACACCCCTGTTGACTGCTTTTAATCCTAAGGTGTGTTGAAATATACACACAAAATGGTACATATATAGTACACAGTACAGTTGTGGCCACATGCAGTCTATACAATATAGTAAAAGTCTTCTGTCTGCGCTTGTATAAGTACAGATCTGTAGTCCCCGGGAGTTCGGTTACAGTGCGTACAAGTAGCTGCAGTACCCATACCATGCCATTGCCCACGCTTTTTTCTCTCGAAGAAAGTTCATACGTATTATTTATCCTTTTTAGATGTTGCACGTGAACGTGTTCCACCGACTTCTTTCTAATGACGGATTTATTAAGTTAGTTATGAGGTAACATTGGGCAATTATTGCAGCTTATTTTGTACCATATTCGAACACAATGTATACAAGTGGCAGAATGACTGCAATTTATGTTCTTATACCAGCTAGATTGTTTATAATGAAAGCAAACTTTTAACCAAAATACCGACAAATTATGCATTATTAAAAGTTGTGGTTATATACGTTAATGAGTATACGATGGTCGTTCATATTTATTCTTTTCTTTATATACTGAATTAAAAGAAGTGTTATATTATGTACATGTATATGGTTTTGAAGTAAAATGCGTGAATACTTTTAAAATACATTTAATATACTTATACAATAATATAGCCATGATAAATTTTGTAAGCTTTTTAAACTTAGTATTTTAAGGATAAAAAAATAGTTTCTTAAATCATATCAAATAAGAACACACTATCAGTTAATTCTTTATTTTGCATTTGACCACATCAAAATTTTCCTCGGAATTCATTAACATAAATTCGCATAATATTGAAATATTCATATTTTACTTTCAAAACTGAACATTTATTATTGTATTTATTTAGTTAAACAATCCACAACCTTATTACTAAACTGCGACAATATTTCTTCACATAATCGATACACACATCTATCATAATTAATTGTAATTTATATATATATATGTCTATACATTCAATCTGATTATACAGTGTATCTATTTATTTAAGTAGATTCCTTCGTATATAGGTCTTACTTAAATCATATAAAACATTTTTGTATAGATACAGTTTATGTCTTATGAAAGCACAATATCAAATATTAACAAAGACATAGGTATATACTTTCTTCGGAAGTATCTATTGTGTATGGTGTATAGGCCTATCAATTGATTCTAACGGTTTCCTGTTTTAAATAATTTGGTATAAGTAAATATGATGCGTTTGAACTAAAACGTGTGCTACTTTCTGAGTTACTACCTCTATAAGTTTTGTAAAAGAATATAGTTTAATTTTAATCATTTTTTAAAAATAGAAAGTGCAATTGAAAGCAAATCTATTAAAAATGAATGAGATGTCAAACAAAACTTTATTAATCCAACAGTTTATTGCCATTGGATTTTAGGCTTACATTGAATCTCTATTTAAGCTATTCATTTAGAACTTAATTTCACAATGAAAGTAAATATTGTGGAAAAAAATTGATTACCGAAAATTACCAGAGTCACGAACGTTACCAGTCTACATATCAAACAATACTTAGTTTTTTTTAAATCAAAATGCAAAAATTAATGTAATGTAAGCACACACATCTAAAAGATCTGTAATCAAAGTTATTGTAACGGCAATGATTTGTCCCAGTTGGCACAAATTAATGTAGGCATGGTCACTTGGTGGCGGGACATTTTCTCACTGAGAATTTGTTCATCGGACGCAGTTGTTTACCGGAAAATGACCACTCACCTTCATATAAGATCCCTATTAAATATTATGAAAAATAGACAATTAAAATGTTTTTTTATTATGTTATAATATAATATAGTTATGAAAAACTCAGCTATAGGGCATAATGTTTACAGATTATTGACGTTAATTTGTAAATGTATATATATTCTGCATATATAAATCTAATATTACATATATTCGACAACATAATGTGATTTATGCGTGCGTAGAATATTGTAAAAATAAATAAAACAAATAACCCGCGTTGGAGTCGAAAATGTTACAACTATGAATATGTTGTTATAAGATATTGTAGAGAAAAAAAGAACATTTTAAAATATTTATTTCATTTTATAGGCTATATGATAACAAATTATTTTTTTACTGAATATTTAATTGAGCAATTGTTAATTGAACAACTCTTCATTGAGTTACTTTCCGGTGAACTACTGATGAGCAAAGTGTTGTGCAGATGTTTATTAAAATTGCCTAATTCAGTTTAAACATTGTGAAAAATCACTAAGTTTCAAAATATTATTTTGTGAAGAGTTTTGTCAATATAGATTTTCTTGACTTTCATGACCGTAAAATCTTCATTAGTTTCATCGTAAAATGCTGTCCAATGATAATTAAACCCAAAAATAGTTTAGAATTTATTTAAAACAATGGTAAATACTGCTATTTTTTGTAAAAATGTATGGGATTAATTATTTATTATTAACTTAAACAAATAATATAGGATTAATTATTATTAACTAAAACAAATACAATTTCAATAATGAACATTTACAAAGTACCGAATATAGATATTATTATCAATTACTTGTTACTATTTTTGAAGTATTTTTTGTAGATCACAAATAATGTACTAAACATATTTAAAAACGGTTGTGACCAAATCCAAAGGAAAATCCGTGGTAAACTGAAAAAAACAAACGATAACAATTTATAGTACATAAATGTTTAAAAAAGTTTAAACATATTTTTTTATGATAAATATTTATTATAAAAATGTATTTGACTAAGTAATGTTAATTGAGAAAAAATTAACTGTAATTTTTTATTTGGACTTTACTGTAGAATTTAATAATACGTAATTAATATTCACTAATTTTAAAATTCCAAATTTATGCTATAATGCTAAATTAGATTATTCAGAATATATAGGTTTTGACTTAAATCCGGAGGAAAATCAGGAGGAAAAAATAACTAATTTTCAAGGTCGGCATTAAAACAAGTAACGAAGATAAACAAACAATTTTAATTTAAAGAATGTAATAATTACTTAAAATTAGTTATAATTTACTCATTTGTTTATTTCAGAATTAATTTAAATGTATACGTATTTTGACTATTATTATTGACATTCTAAAACCTCTTACATTTGTTTTTATTAATTTATTTGATTATTTTAAAATCCATTTTGTTTATTTTAAATACTTTCACATTGATAACCTTGAAAAAAGGGTTAAATTTCCTTACGATTTATCCTCCGGTTTTTTTTCCTCCTTATTTAAGTTACAACCGAATATATATGCGTATACATCGAAATACTAAATTTCCGTTTATTTGTTTACCTTAGCTACTTTAAACTTTATCTATTTTCAAATGTATATGTATATTGAAATATAAAAATGTTATTGACTGCCAATCAAATATATTCAATTTGACTGATCGATACTAATGTTGATCGCATCTATCAATTCTCTTTGTACACTTGTATTAATTACGATAATATAATTTTTGGAATGTTAGTTTTTGTGAGGGAGTAATACATTTTAATACAAATCAATGATAAATGTTTTAGCCTTTAATGTTTAGAAAATTGGGATAACCCTTAAGTAGCGTAAATTTATTAATTATTGCTAATTTACAAGTAAGTGCTTTAATTTAATTTGTGATATATATGTAAAACGCTCGTGGGTGTTTTATGTAATACACAAAATAATGTTTTTCGTTATTTGCAAATAAAAGTATTATATAAAACAGCTAGATTGTTTGTATTAGTTATATGTAAAAAGTTTATAAAATGGAAATGTTAGGTAACTCTCAAAATAAAAGTCTGCATATATAACCTCTAAATGGAAAATATATTACAGAGTTTTTTTGTAATCTATTAACTATCAAATAAAAATCCTTCAACTTATCTTTTGAAAATGAAAATAAACTGGAAAATATCAACTTTGAATACTTATCATTAATTAAACTATCAGAGTTAACGTATATTCGTTTAACAGTATAAATATTATTTAAAAAATACATAAATTCGACGTAGACTAAATTTGATTAAAATACGTAAAATATCCGCACGATGATGCCGTTAAAATTAGTCATTATAATCATCTCAACAAGGTAATGAAAAAAGTCCGTCATACTGTTCTACTTAGACTAACGTTCTTGGTTTTATTTATCTTTAAACGCACAATCTATTTACAAAATATACATTATTCAGTTCTGTAACCACCCTTTTTAACTCTCCGTAAAAACCGATCGTTATTATTGTATGTAAATCAACTTGAAAAATGTTTTACGTGTATTGGCACAAGTCAGTGAATTCTCAAAAAACGTTACATATTATAATATTTTACTTGTCCTGTTAAACACACTGAACGGGGTGGTCACATTATTGCCTCGTATTGTACAGTCGGTATTATATAATAATACTATCTGGTTTATTACAATACAATGGCTGATGCCCTACGTCTATGCTCAATACGACAGAACAGCTGCAGCGCTCACTTCCTTTTTAAGCAACAGGTGTACGCGATGAGACTCAGCCGAGCCATTATAACACACCGTCTGGTTTGAAGTGTATCAAGTGTGATTAGCTGGAGGTATTGATTATGTATTGATTGATACTGTCAATCAAACATATTACGTAGTTTGATTAAAAAAACAGTATTCTAAATATAGATAGGAATTCTTATACTTCCTATTCAATACGCTATATAATATTATAGTGTTGAAGAAATTTATTTTTATTTAACGTTTTTATCATTTAACGATCACAACGTGACAGGGAGAGTTGTTTTTTATCTAATTTTGTTTGTTTTTAATTATTATGCTGCGCTATTAACTTTTCGGAAACGCCCACAAAATTAATTTATAATACATATTCTGTTTGTTGAAATGACGTTTTGACTTCAGCCAGAAACCGTTCGAGTTCATTATATAACTTATTTTTAACTGGAATGTAACAGCGCTTTCATCGCGCAATATGACGTGGTCATCAAATACATACCTTATTTAAAAAAAGTATTGCTTTGTGAACACTTTTTATCTCTAGTTGTTATTAACTATGTAATTAGATATTTTTTTAGTCCAATGACGCACAAGTCAAACAATATCAACTTGTGTAGGTAATTAAATAATATATTTGTAATACACTATTCTGCAGCACTTTCGCCTATAGAAGGCTTTATCAACAGAAATTATGAAATAAATGCTGTACATTGATTTCAATAATTATAAAAGAACTATAAAAAGAACTGTAGCAATTATAAATAACATCAATATAAATATTTAAATATAATGTACAAAAATATAATTAATACTTTCAGGAAACAAACAAAAAATGAGTAATTGAATAAAAAGGGAGAAAACTAAACATGAGAATAATAAGCGGACAACAAATTAACCAACTACAAAACAATTGCGTTAAAGATAATATAAAGGTTTAACAGAAGGAAGACGTCTGAGGCAAAGAAGGCCCCTTTAAGATTGGGACCAGAGGATAAAAGATGGAAAAATAGAAATGTCAAAGCACTGAAAAGAGAGAAAGGAATAATTAATAGTAACAACTGCTAATTAGAAAAAGAGTTACAACCGATAGGTAAAATGTTTGTGTTAAGACAGGTAATCCATCGTCTAGTTGATCATCAAATATCTTATTTAAAAAACGATATTACCTTGTGGACCCTACTTGTATACTATTTAGTCCAGCAATTATGAATGCCTCGGACGTTTACTTTAATAGTGTGTAGCTTGAAATTTGAAATCTTCCAACTTTATAAAGACATTTTACATTACAAAATATATGTATTACTCCTTATAGGGGATGAGATTGCTTATAGTTGGTTAAGACGCTGGTGATTTAGTGTAAATGTAGCAGGTTCGAATCCTAGCAGTGTACCTAACCTGACCCTAGCAGTGTACCTAACCTGACCCTGGTAGACTGCTGTTTCTGTCGAGTGTTCAGCAACTCTTCTGAGTTTGTTCCGACTGAGGGAAATACTGAAGGAATACTTACTGTGTTTTTCAATTTGATAAATAAAGCTAATACACAATCATAACTGTTTAATCTGTATTTATATAGTAACAGCAAATTATTATTAAATATGAGAACATTGTTATTATGGAAATATATAAAAGCTTTCTTTCATGAATAATTTTCTTTATGTGTAATATTGTTGCCACATCTACGTGTTAAAATAATTTTTAGAATTGCTTGAAATTCTGAATGTGCATAATGTAGCTTCACAGAGTGCATTCCAATACACACTTTTTTCAACATTTACAAAACATCCAAGGTCGCATCCATATAACTTTGTAATCAACATCCACAATAGACCATTGTTTTGTATCGAAATACTCAAGGTACGGTATACTGTATTCATTTTTTGCTATTTAATTTGACATTAATCAAGTTGAACAAGTATTTGACTGTGTAACAAACTGGTTCTGGAGTCGGTATATCGTAAGTATACGTCTATTATATGTATATAGCCCATTCGGCTAGCTTATTGAATGTTCATTTCAATGTCCATACTTAATTTCAATACTATATACAATGCACTAAATATATCAGTATTATTGACAAAAGAATTATTTGCGCATAATATAATTTATTATCAAGAGCGATATACGATGGTATTTGTATCAATTCATGTTTGCTCGGCTCTGTATGCAATAAATACTACGTTTATATGGTTGTCCGTGCCGTGCTGGTATAATCGTATATGTATTGAATAGTTATATATAGATCAATTCTATGGAATTGTTTCGTAGACTTTAATCAGTTATAAATTAAAAATTATTCTAAAATTTCAAAAGTAAATAATTATAAATGCATATTCTCGTGATTTTTTTCTATCACTGCAATATTTGTTTTATCACTGCAACATATTCACCGACAGGGAGATCTAGAAAACCCTGTTTAGTCCTTATTAGGACTCATCAGGCCAGCGGACCATATACCCACACCAACGACATACGCTTGAATTCAGAACTTGTACTTTACAAGGCCGGCTAGGTACTCCTTGCATATAAGAGGCGATTTGCAGAGAACTACATAGTTAAGATCTAAGATATTTGACAAAAACTACTCATGGCTATAGTGAATTGATATCGCACAGTGTTGTTCCGAAATAAACTTTTAGTCGAATGAAAATGTATAAACACAAGTTCTGCAGTTTTTGATAGTTTATGAGATGCTGATGCCAAAAATCAAAATTATACAATCTACCTTTATCTTTTCAAGATATCGATCAATAGAGAATTATGCATTTCTGTATATTTCGTAAATATAATAAATATTTTGTACGGAAACACAAAAATAATTTTTACTGGTATATGGACATTGCAAAGATCTGTATATAACTGATATCAGTAAATACATAATTTCATACTTAAATGAAATACATTTATTTCAAATATATTGATTGTCATTGAGCTGAGGTTCTAGTTGATACAAAATATGATAATTATCCAATTACATATTTATGAAATGTGTTGTCACCCAAATGAGTAACTTATATGTTTGAAACATTTAAAAAACAAAATGGAACACAAAATAGGTCTAATGTTTTATTTTACATATATACAAAAAATTGTATTTGATGAAATAGTTACGCAATAGTGGGATGTTCTTTAACCTTATTGGTTGATAGATAAATAATTATGTATACTTGATGGTTACAATATTAAGTTACAATTATTATATTATGAGATTGATAAGACACGTAAACAGTGCGTTTTATTAAATAAATGAGTTTTCATTTATTTAAGTATTGGAAAGAAGTTTATTTATCTATAAATAGGAAACTATAAACAAAATTATTATCTACTCATTGTACAGTTTCAAAAACGTATGTGCAATCCATATATATATATATATTAGAAAATAGATGCAAGTACCATTGGTGTCACCCACAAATTTAAAAAAATACACTTAATGTGTTTTATCCAGAAATGTGACGATATATGTTTCAATAAATAATTCATTGATATTAATTTATTTTTATTCAACTTACATCTAATATTCTCACTACGTTTCTAAGACGGCTAACACAATTTTGCAATACACCAACGTTGGTCTGTGCACAGTCGTTAATCATCGTTCAATGATGTTGGACAATTTTTTGTTATTTTCTGACTTGTCAATCGTATAGAACTTTATCAATTTATATGTACTGTTTAACGTTTTAGTTTTTCCATCATGTTTTAGTTTAAAAAAAAGTATATTTTAACTTATACATAATCGTATCTAGATGACTTTTATAAAAAGTCGCTAAGTTTGCTAATGGAGAAATATTCGCACAACGTGTGCATAAATATACTTTAGCATGTGTAGTCAATTTATCTCATAACCAACTTATTTGACGCAGATTTACTGTTTTAAAACAAGTTGGAACACGTGTCAATATATATCAAACGTTTTTGACATTTTGTGAATACCTTCTGATACACAAACGGCAACATTTCAACAATTTTCGGGGTTTGTAATCGTTATTGAATTTATGAAAAGAAAATATACTGTAACATGGTCAAAGTTTTTGAATTTAGAAGAACAGAATAATAAAAATTACAATAGTTTATTATTATAGGGAGGAATTATAAGACTCCAACCATTAAAGCCTCAATGAATACGCGTTTAGTGGAAATTCAAATACACAAATATTTCTAGCGTATAAAATTATTTATTTTACCTCATAACTTTTTTACAAAAAAGTTTAACTTGCCAAAACAAGGCATAATTTGATTTAAACAAATTTTGTATAAACAAACATTTTTATATCGCCAAACAAATCATGTCACTGTACAATTATTGACGAAAATTCATCCTGATTGCTATAGCTGAGCTAGATCAAACATAAGCAACCAAATATTAAAAAATGTTTGTCCATTAAAATATTCTAGTTTATTTAGTGCAAGTATACAATATTAATATTAGTTTAAAATGTGTATTTTCATTGTTGGAAAAGTAAGATTTTTAAATAAGCAGATTAATGAATGAATTAATTTAATAAAGGAACACAATACAGACATCCATAAAGTAGATTTTAAGATGTCGGTCGTATGACAGAACAGTACACTAAATGCCATAATACCCAATAAATACCAAAATATGTTCCTTTTACAGTACGGTACGAATATTAGTTTAGTTGCTGAGGATCACCCCGACAGACACATTAAGGGAGCTATCCACATCCGTGACGGAATGACAGCAATTAATCCGGATCGTAAATGGATGTC
Organism: Coelogynopora nodosa; assembly: GCA_034780555.1. NCBI lineage: Eukaryota > Metazoa > Platyhelminthes > Proseriata > Coelogynoporidae > Coelogynopora > Coelogynopora nodosa. Next base: position 4,695 of record JAUZND010043233.1, on the reverse strand, counting down.
TGACTTTTCAAGATTTGTATATTTTAGTTTATAATGGTATCGATTTTTATCTATCTAATATATCTACAATATATATACCTAGTCTAGTTATCTATATACTTGTCAATACTTCCCTTGGATTTATTTATAAAATAATTTTTTCCCAAAAATTCATAAGTACAGTATAATTTAATTAATTAAAAATATTCATCCATAAGTTTATAATGCTTTTATAAATTTAATAATGTTCATGAAATTATCAAATATATATATATATATCATTGAGGTTTTAATTATTGGCCTCTTTTAAAAAAAACATTAATTATGAAACTTCATATTATTCATAATAACATACTTAATAAATCATACATTTTGTTATTACTGAAATAATCAAACTTTTTTTATTTTATTTATTTAATCATTACAAATTAATATAGATAGTAAATACGTAAGGAATTTACAAATTTTACAAACTAAATACATTATACTCTATTTTAATTTTCCGATTGTATGAAAAAGTGCTATTTTTAAGTATTACACGAGAAATTGATAATTTTTCTACCAAAAGTTTTTCTGTCCAGTGAGAATCAAACGGCTAGTGACTATAACGTTTCAGTGTCAAAAACAGGATTGAAAAACTAAAGTTAAATTAATTTATTAACAAAACTTGACGCCTTTTGATTAAAAAATTATGTTATTTTTTATTTTAATTAAAGATAATTTAATTTATTTTTTGCTTTTTGTTGAAAATTTAACCGATCATGTAACAGACTAAAAATATCGACTATGTATTGACGAGGGCATAATCTACCTCACCATTAAATAATTTTCTTTTGCCTGAACTATAAATAATGACACAAAATAATAATACAAATTTAACTGCGACATGTAATTGGCAATATATCTTGGGGACTCTCCATTGAATCAGGAATAAATCCTGAAATCCATGGTTTCAATATATTTTATACACACATATATTATTATATGTAATCTGCGCTCAGGTTAGCGTCAACTTCTGAAATATTTATTGGCCATGGACGACAATCTGAAGACATCATTACAACTGAATCGGTCAAATAGTAAAGATCTAAAACCCTTTAACATGATGACCGACAGTAGATCTAGTTCCGTGACAATTTCAAAGAAAGTGTTTTTAAATGTGTAAAATGATCATAATTAGAACTTCCAAACATTCAGGAAATAGTTTTCGAGTGACTGCTCCAAAGGCAATAGGATGGTGTAACACATAAAAAGCAGATTAACTTCTGAATAATTTAGCACCAAGTACAACTACATAACTATTTTGATATTTCAAAATATAATTTATAGCATTTAGAACAAAAAATAACACAATTTAGAATAGGAAGAACTTTAAAAGAAAGCATTCAGGTGATTGCTACTTGACAATACTTTAACGGAACAAGTGAATTGAGTATCTAACATTCAATATACAATTTTAATTTATGAATTGAAAGTTAGTTGCATTTTTTAAGAACTTGGTTTTAATATCTTCCAGAACTTATTGACCATATTCAGAAGATCATTGTCTTTAGATGAATGCTCCAAAGTGTTTGTTACATTGAAAGCTGAATCAAGTTGTGTATTAAATATTCTAATGTATACATTATAATTAAATGTATATATATATATATATCGATCATGCTGTACAGCTGGTGATAACGATTAAAAAGTATTTGAAATAGGTTTAAATACTACTGTTATATAATATATAGTATACCATATATAATTTGAATTGATTAGGTTTTTAAAATTTGTTAAACTATTTTATTTAAGAAAATATGAACAAAGTGATAGGAATTGTAAATGTAATGTAAAAAATAAAAAATAAAACTATTCATATAGTTTTATGTCTATTACTGAAGAAGCTGAAATGTTTACCTCTTAGGTAAATATAATTAAAATTAAACACCTAGGCATTAATTTGCTTCGTTAAGTCATTTTGAAATAATAAAGTTCGAATAATCATAAAACATAACAGCAAAATACGTGAGAAATCTGTATTCAGTCACGACAATAGTTTTGAACGGTTTAAAAGTAATGTTCAAAATACGCTATAGGACCGTGGGAGGTGGTGATGCCCATCCCCCCTCCTTAACCCATGATGGATTAATATAACACTATAAATAAATATGCAGGGAACACAATTTGGTTAACCTTTATTTTACAACCAATAATAATATAATTTGTATTTTAAAACAATATTGAAAGTAAAAATATTTAAATATTAAAATTATAAATTCGTTTAAATTATGTTACTGACATAGTAGTATAAGTCACATAGTGTAATTATTTATATTTATAGTAGTTTATACTAATAAAAAAAGTTTAATTTAATAAAAGTTTAATTTAATAAAAGTTTAATAAAAAGTTTAATAAAAAGTTTATACTAATACACGTTTCTAAAAATTTCTATTCTATAAGTATTGATATAGACCGAAAGATTGAAGCGCTCTACAAAAAAAGAATTTTTTCTATTATGCGTTATTTTTTAGCATCTCTTCTTTATCAAATAAATGTAAGTATATAACAACTAATCTTAGTGTGTCACAATATTTGAAAACTTATAATATTTAGCAAATCAAAGTAAATAGATGTTTGTAAAATTGATAGTATATTAATTATTCTGCACATAATATACACCACAACATGCCTTATCTTTAACATCTTATCTAACTTCAAAGTCTAGAAAATATTGTTATTCCGGTTGATAATATAGAAAGGACTATCGAATTAGATGTCAAAATATAATTATCGTAACAGAATATATATTTTCTATATTATTTCTTTCAAAGAATCTTGCAGTCCATCTTAGTACTGACAAATTGATTATATAAAAAGTCAACAGTGAGGCCCGATTATGATTTAAAAAAAAGCAAAATACCCACATTCGTCGTCATAGTCAATTTGGACATAGGAAAAAGGACACTGAGATTTAACACCTGATAACAACAGATTGTTTAGGATATTAAAAACAACTAAATTGGCTAAAGCTAGAACAAATGATGTATAAATTAAGAATTTTATTACTTTAAACGTTTATGAATCGAAACTCAGACTTTTAATGTGACTGGAAGTAGTGAACCATGGAGCAGCCATTTTAGAGTGCAATTTGTGGATTTCATTAAATATGAGATAAATGCGCAACTGAACTAAATGTTTAGTTAAAAGAATTATATGCCTCCAGCTACAGTTGGGCTACTTTTAGACCCCATTGAGATCGCGGATCGGATTCTAAGTATCGGACCTTTACTTTGGTTAGTCTTGAAATAATGATAATTCAATTTTAGTTGCGTCTAAACACTACCACAACTAACTAAACCAGAATTTCCCTAGTTTGTCTTAAGTGTCTCTTAACTTAAGTGCAACTTAAATATTTTAGTAGTATAGGTAGGGTCGATTCGGAAGCACATTGACCTTTTGATCTTTGACCAATATTGAAAACTCTGTTCCCTCCCCCCAAACTTATAAAATTAAAAATAAAGAAAATATACCCCCGCATGCTCTCATCTGAAAAAGTTAAAGTACAAGATACATGGTGGTACTTGATGATTTGATGTGAACTTATTCGAACTTATTCCCCACCCATCCCATTACTTTGTTAGTGTATTCTCAATCAAAAACCTTCCGTAGCGGAAGCGCTGGCAACGGTCTGATCATCCGTGTCGCCGTCGCCATCTCGGGTTGATTATTATGAATATTGATACTGCTGATTTGCTGGGTCCACATTGGTTGCCTGCATTCTTTGAGCCGACGAGTGCTAGGAGTGTTTCAATTACTTTACCCATGTGTCGCCGCCACTTCTTGTCCAGTTCTGGCTGAATAAATTTTAACTTCGAGATTAAAGTACTCATATGTTGCAATCACCCATACCATTTTAGTTCTGATAGAAATTCTTACAATGATATACTAGCATTTCGGAATCGAGCACTTCGTTCTATAAGATTATTGTATGTACTCTGCTATTATATATATATTATATAGTTGACCCTCGCAATAATAAAAACGGGCTTAATCAATTCACAATTGACTTTTCTCTTACTATAAACATGAGTATGGTGGATGAGTAATATATTATAAAATGGCTTTTAAGAATGGTTATAATTCAGGTCGAGCTAGCTAGTGATCATGATGACAATGATGATTAGCCTAATATGTACTATATTAAAATGAAACATATTTTAACTTTTTTGTGGCATTCGAGTTGAATATGCTATCTACCGGCAGATAAATGATTTAATAAATTGATTAGCAAGTTGGCCGAGATTTTTGTCGTTCAACACTATTTGCAACGGTCAGATGCACTCGTAAATTTGCAACAAGCAATGGGAGAACCCTATGTTGTTAAACAAAATTCGATTAGTGAAAATATTGTTTCCTTTTTTACTGCACGAAACTTATTAGTCGTATGTGACCGCTCTCTCTCATTCAATGATCATGTAGTATTGACTTGCAAGGCATGTTTTTATTTGTTGAGACAGATAAGAAGCACAGCCAATTGCTTTTGAACCAATCCCTATTGCTTTTAAATTTTATCATGGAAGGGTGCGCAATACTGTGAACCAATCAGAAGAGACTTGTTAACTTGACAGAATTCTTAAAACGAATCAGTGAACGCTTGATTGTCGACACACAATTGTCGCTGTATAAACAGCGCTGCATAGCGCGCAGAGCTCTCTTTTTCATCAGTCGGCAGCG
>JAUZND010043222.1:0-20636 GCA_034780555.1 Coelogynopora nodosa | reverse complement strand
ATTATTTCTGATTTATTTCTTTTCTTTCTATCTGGTGAGCTGATTTTGCCTGATTGATGGTTCCAATCAATTTTATCTATTACTACAAGCCTGTTTTACATAGACTAGAGTACACTAGTGTACAAAACTTTTGCCCACCCAGCTGAATGTGTTAATGCTAGTGGCTAGCGCTATGTGATATTCACAAATCAATAGGGATGCAGTGTAAACTCGACAGCTTGCCATGACAACACACAGGCTACACATCACATCAGCATGTCTTAAGCATAGAGAAGATGTGCTGTCATTGGTCCATTTAAATTGAATATCTAAGTTGAAAGCATTATATGAATGTCCCTTACATTTGTTTCTGTTCATTTTCAACATGCAGAACCTGGTATTGGTTGGTTAAGCAATTGGAATGCTGGAGTGTGAAAGAAATATTTTGTTTATTTCCAGAACTCTTTATGTGTCATGCAAGACGTCCGTCGCTGGTGGAGAGAGTTTCAAGTAACTGTAATCATTGTTAGACGCAAATTAACTGGTTGACCCAAGAAGACTGATCATCTTCTATGGAGATTAGCTGATTCCAACCATTTTGCTAGTTGCAGCTTGCTTCTTGGTCTCTGGAGTGAGCCTCTGTCAAGGTGGACAGTGAAGAGGTGCCTGTGAACTGTTGGTTTCCATCAGTACCAATATCCAATCAAGACCTTCCTCTCCATAGACAATAAACTTCAACACTATCACTGCCACTGGTCTCAAAATCATGTTTTTTGGCAGATGGAAAGATTTCAGAGCATCGTCTGGACCAATGAGTCATACTTTCAATTGTTTGTCAATGACAGGAGAGTCTGAGTCTGGAGACAGCGATAACTGTCCTCTTAAGGGCAAGCCCTTCAGGGCACTAATAAAAATAATAAAAATGCATGCATCATACATTCACACACATTAAAAAGAAAACACAAATTAGATAATGCAAGTTTACAATTTATAGGGTGGGCAAAACTTTTGCACACTGTCACTAGTACTAGAATTAAGTCATGAATTCTAAAATTTAACATTGCAACTAAGATATGACTTTAAAATGACTATAACAATAAATCATACCACGGGAAGACGAGGGTCTACTTCTATTCCCATTATTAGCTTCAACATTATTTGCTGGTACTTGAACACAGTTACCCATCGGGTTCCATTAAAATTATATTTGGCGCTTCATATATAAATAATCACTAGTGTATATTATTTATCAAAATAAAAATAAAAATTGAATATATTTTCATAAATATGCTACATTGTAAAAATATACGTATAAAATATTTTTATTTGTTTTAATCATTAATTAGTAAACGGCGACAATTCGAATAATTCTCTTAAAGTGTCGTTTCATTTTTCGTATAGGTTTCTCAATAACTTAACGAATAATGAATATTAATGTTGAAGACAAGTAAGTTGAATTATTTCATTTTTAAGTTTATTAAGCTTTGTTTTTCATTAATCAACAATTCGTGACAATGGCGACAATAGAAAAAACCATAAGGCATAACTAATAATAATATGATCATTTAAAAAAAAAACTCATACTCCTGTCAGTGGCACTGATGCTGATGTTTAGTATCTGAGATAAAATATAATTATATTAAATCTAATGTTATCCTGTTGTTTTCTTTGCCTTTGTATTGACTAGTATATTCAGACTTATGTTCCTGTATTTTTTGGCATCTGCATCAGATTTTCATGGAATTGCATTAGGTTTTTGTATATACTTAATGATATGAGGATATATGAGCTTTGGGTTATTCAGCATTAGCATAATATTTTATACCTGGTAATTAGCATCAATATCAGTTTTTTTATAACTGACAATTTGATTTCTGACATTTTATTTATTTAACTCCTGGAAATTATTCTAGCTAGGATCTAACTTTTTATGTCTAAGAAGACTAAATTAAAGCATGTCTTAGTTATACTTATATATAATTAAATATATATATTATTTTCATTAAATTTATTTGAATTAAGTTTTAGTTAAAATATTATTAATTTATATCTATCATAATATTATTTATTATATTTATATTTAAAATTATATATCTGGTTATTATAATTATTATTATATATCTGTTATTCCTAAGTCTTAAATCATAATAAGTATATTATTAAGTTACTTTCATTCTCATTTACAGAATATTAAAAAACAAAATATTTTTTTAAAATATCTTTTCTTTATAATATTAATATGTTTATACAAATATATATTAATTATTGTTTAAATATATAAAATTAATATTCTAATCAATAACACAAACTATTTTATTTTCTAAAATACTAATTAAACCTTAAATACTTTAAATACTGTTTATATTAATAGACCATTAAAATTGTATTTAAATTTAGTAATTAATCTGAATCAATTTATTAAATAAAATGTTTATATTATTTATAAGTTTATACTAATTATGTTAGGTTATTTCCATAATCATTTCCTCATCCTTAAACCTACAAATTTTAAGTTTTGGAAAATGAGTATTTTCCACAAAGATAATTGTACTTTCAATATTTTTTAAATAGGTAAGAAAACCACAAAAAAATAATTTCTAGAGACTATAAATTCCAAAAAATATATATATGCTTATTAATGAACAACAATAATATATTTATTAAAAATCAGAGTAAATGTATTCCATAGAATTATTGTGCAGTTCTAGTTATAAGTACCCATTTTACATTGAATAAAGTAATAAAGTTAAGTATTATATTATCTTGCTCAGCAATAAGTCTCTGCAACCCAGAACTTGGTAATAAAAATCTCAACAAGAAAATAGACCTAGACACTGATTCTGATGCTCAATAAAATATTTATGAAAACATCACCTACTACATGCTTTACTCATAATGAGTTTTATTCAGCCTGCTAAATGTTTTCCAAGGCTGTCTGACAAAACTTTAAGATATTTTTTTAATGTATGCAATTTACATTGTCTTTTACCAAACAACATTGTAGAAGTAACTAAATATGGTAAATGATTCTTCAGGAATATAGTTTTGCAATTTCATGAAGCCAATTGAATTTATGCTGATCAATTTGATTTGTTCAGGGAAGAGGTAAACTGAATATTATTAATTATTGTTTCTCTGCATTTAATTGACAATAATTTTGATCCTACAACATCTTATCTATATATTTTTCACATTTTTAAATCATTTTTTGTAATAGAGATTTTCAATAAGGTAACATTTTTAAAGGCTATTATTTTCATGGTCATGTATATGGTCATGGAAATTTACTAAATAAATATTCTACTATTTATATCATATTGTCATACTATGCCTAAAGCAAATGTTACTATAGCAAAACTGCTTCAGTTACTTTTATAAGGGCAGGTATTCATTAAAACTATTTACATATGAGCCAATATCATTTAAACATGTAGGCATGTATGAAAATTATAACTGCAATTATTTCTATAAAGGCAAGTATGCCAATACATATTATTAATAATATTTATTGGCTTACATATCAATTAGCCTTTGTATAAATAATTGCAGTTTTAATTTGCATACATGCACACTTGAATGACATTAGCTCATATGTAAATAGTTCTGATGAATACCTTACTATAAAAATTATAATTTCTAACCATTTCTTATTTTGTAATATGTCTCAAAAATAAAATATTACTATGAAGCAAATTCAATTTGTACTACATTGTCAAATATTAGTAAATGTATAGTTGGTTAAATAGACAATTTTAGCATAGTATACTTTTTCATCACATAATCTTACCATAAATTGTAAAATATCACAATAATACTAGGCAATTCTATAAATACATATAGAAATAATAATTATCATATATTATTTATTTTCTAATATAATACTTCTTAATTTAAGTTATTATATAATTATACAAATATATTTATAAACTTATATACAACTATGTATTTTAATAGGAAAATAATATTCAATATAATTTATAAAAAATTACTTGACAGCAAATTATTTATAAATGGGTCTGGTCTGTCCCTATTGCTCAGAAAGTATTAGATTTCTTCTCATTGTCATTCGTTTGCATTACTTTCCATTAAAAATATCTATTTCATCAGTTTTAATTGTTTTGCTTATTATTGGTTTATCATAAACTTAGACACTTTAAGGAGATTGCTTGCATGCTGAAGCAGAATAACAGAAGCTGAAGTGGTTTGGCTATTTAAGACTATGGACTCAATAAAATTTATGTAACTTATAAAAGTTATTTTTTAAAATATTATTAAAAAATGCATTTCATTACAGGTAATCAAAGTAACTATTGCCCAAACTCTTGAAGCAGATAATTGATCTTGCTGTACACAATAAATTACTTTATTAAATACACTGGTGACATTTCCTTATTTTAAATAACTGTAGAAATACTGATGTCAGTTTATTCAGCTCATGATTCTTATTTCTCTTTTCTTAAAGAAACAGCAAAGAAGTCTTCTGCTTCAGCATGCAAGCAACCTCCTTAAAGTACCTAAGTTTATGTTAACTAATAATAAGCAAAACAATTAAAACTGATGAAATAGATATTTGCAATGGAAAGTAATGCTAACTGATGACATTGAGAAGACATCTAATACTTTCTGAGCAATAGGGACAGACCAGACCCATTTATAAATAATTTGCAGTCAAGTAAATTTTTATAAAATATATTGAATATTATTTTCCTATTAAAATATATAGTTACCTATATTATATGCTAATACTCTAACTAACATTTTATTTAATTATGCCTATTAGTTAAATGTATTTTTATTGTATATATTGTTAAATATATGAATTTTTTTATTATTTAATATCAATAACAAATATTGGTTTACAATTAAATTCATATCCTAAAACATATATTTTTTTAATTAATAACATAAACTTATTAAATCTTATTTTTAACATACAATAGAGAAATTATTATAGGTATTATTATTAATCATAAATTCATTTTTTAGATTTATAAAAAGTCAAGAAATTAGTCCTAAATTTAAACACATTCAGTGACATATTTAATATTAGAATAATGGATAATACCGACATGACAATATATCTTATTAAAATTTGTTCTTTTTGGAAAGCATATATTTTTGCAAACACATATTTTCAGGAAATATTGTTATCTTATATGTTATTATCTTTTTCTATTATAATTTATTGTTATTAGCTACCTGATATATATATATATATGGTTTCATAATAATTTCTTTTTATTTATTTAATGTATAATGATTAATTACTATATATTGAAATTAGGTAATAATTATAGAAACCTGACTTAATCTTAGCCTATTATTCTAATTAGAATATCTAAAGATAAAGTATCATAATTCATTATATATTTGAGACATAAGAAAGTTAGAATTTTTTAATTGTACACTTATAATACTTATATAACTGTCTGTTTTTTGTCAGGCGATGTTGGGTGGAAGTTTTGGAACCAAAGAATAAGGAACCAATTTATGTAAATATTGGTTCAGGGGAACGCTCATGGAACAAGCCAAGCAAAGATACCATGTATGTAACAAAGAATAATATTGAGCCTATTGGCAAATATTTAATAAACCTACTAACTTTTTGAGTATTATATTTTAGTAGATTTTAAACTTTTCAAACATTTGATGCAATGTGCATGTGTGATTTGGTAAATTTCTTTTTCTCTAGAAAATTTGTTGGTCCAAACTTATGGTGGGAACTCTTTGATGCCTGTACCAACTGCAATTACTATCACAATGCTGTTCTACAGAAGACTGTGTGGTATCGGCCAATGAATGCTGAAATTATTCCATTGTCTCGATTACAGGTAGGAAACATTACTAATAAACAGTTTACTTTAAACTAGTTGTAATTATAAATTGAAATATTAGAATTTTGATTTCATTGGATAAAACATTAAAAAATCCACTCAAATTTTGTCCCATTAAGAATGGAAAATATCTTCTGTTATAATAACGTTATCTTCATCATGTTTTTAGGTATTTAAAAATATATATATTTCTTGATTTTAAATTGGTTAAACTTTATAATAAATTGCATTCAATATAATCATTTCTGAATAGCGGATTCAATAGGATGAACGTGTAAATTTTATAAATATGAATAATATAATAATAAAATATATTTTTTGAAGCATATATATGTATTATGTAGTTAATTTAAATAATAAGTTCACTAGCAAAAATCTATCATACAATAAACAATATTGATAATAGTTATAATAACACAAATTAATTAACTAATTATCACATTTCTTTTTGTATGCCTAATTTATTATTAAAGCACCCACTAAAACATAATTAAATTTGCTTTCAATAACATGAGAATCCTTAAATGTTATCCACTAATCTTGAAAGTCCCCCGTAGTATACTGTAGTGGCCAGACTTAAAAGAATTGCCATATTACTGAATAATGGATCTAATTGTAAAAATGGTCCTCTTTATAAATATCTATACTATATATCTATATGTAACATAATATAATTATATTATCTATAACGTTATATAGTTCGGTTTTATTTACATTTCAATTATTCATGCATTGTATATAGTTTATTTATCACTTTGTTGGTACATTGTCATAACGCTATTTATAAATTGTTTAACGGATCCTTTTATTTTAGACATTGCACCGAGTACCATGGAATGCAAGGAATACTGTAGCCACTCAAACCTTAATAGATACAGTGAGCTGCATAATTCACTTTTACCTTAATTAACACAGTGGTCAATTAGTACAATTGAACCAAATTTTCTTCTGTTATAGTTTTGACGAATTGATAAGTAAATAATTGCATATTTGTGTATTGAATTTCATTGCTCAGTTTTATATGCATTTTATCTAACCGTATGATACTCGAGATAATATACTTTCACCAAGCATTGACTATAAGGTAAATGCGAATTTTAGTTGTCCGTTACTTTTAAAAAGTGTATTTCATCATATTTTGACTTGTGTTCGGATTATTGTGATCCATATAACATTATTTTTAGATTGGTAAGTCATGTAAAAATATTTTTATATTTTGCTTGCTGTAAAACAAATAAGTTATAACATTCCTAATCCATATAGAATTCCTTATCCATGCATAGTTGTTCCGCAATATACCTTGTTATATGTTTCGTTTTTGGAGTATTTGTAAAATTATTTCAACACTTTCAAACACTGTTATTTTAAAAGAATTTCCCGTTTCTTGATAAATAAACAAACAAAATCTAACTGATTATATTGGCTTTTGTTGCGTGATTGTACTACACATACACCTTTTGAAATCCAGCATTTAGCCTTGTCCACGTTAACTTTGAAATCTTTCAAGTCATTTCAGTGTTTTCCTAATGACTCTATTTTGTTTCCTACCAACGGCGGTATAGTAGGTTCCTAGATTTATTATTTTAGATATAACTGGAAAACCTCGCCGTTGATTACATACGTATGAGTCATACACCGGTGGGGTTTCGTATGTACACAATTTTTACGTAAAGTTATTCTGTACATCAATTATTGTGTAGCACTTCAGTTCTTCGATCATCTGGGCGTCTTTCTACCTCTCTCGCCTTTCTTCTCTCTCAATTCATGCTAGACTATTGACATAAGATCAGGTCTAACTCAACTCGCCTATTATGACGTAGACCAATTATGAATAAGAGGTATACTGGTCAATGCAGAAACGTCCTCAATACGTGTTTGCTTAGGTCATCCAGGTTGCCGTACAACGTGTTTTCTTAATGAGTCTTAGTTGTAGGACGTGTAGTCTTTCCTAGACTGACACCTCTGGCTGGCTGGATAGTAATGTAGACATTGGAAACTAAGTTAATATTTATTTTAGAATATTGCCTCTTAGCAGTTTATTGTTTTTAAATGGTTCACAAACCAAATAAAATTGTCCTTAATAGTATATATTTATGTTATTCCCGTTACACACACACGTTGTGAGTCATAGAATTGTTACCTATACAACATTGTTTCTATATTTTTTCAAATCACTTACATATTTTGCAACATTTATGGTAATGTAAAATTGCTCATGAATAAACATTTCAGCATACCAAATAATCCACATGTGTTGGGCATATATATCGGTTACTCATTTAACTGTTTCTGCTAATATTTACATTAATGACAAGCTTATGCATATTCGAACTTTCGTTTATCCAAGCTGTTATTTGTCGTGTATCAGTTATACACACAAGTTGATCATTTGAAATCAATAATGATAAGCTTAACTGGTAATTTTTAGGTATTTCTAGTATATAAAAATGCAGTGTTGAAATGAATATGGAATGTTCCAGAAGGCAAAAAAACTTAGAAATTTTGTCATATGTATATAACACTGAACTAGTACATTTTGGGCAATTACAAAATAGAGTATGAGTGCATTAAGATTCATAGAAATTATTTTTTTAAGTAATTTATCTGATAAAATTATACCAATGTGTATGCTAATATTTTTAATTAGATAAATTATTCATATTCATAATTCATATTATATACTATGCAATATACCGGATATATAATATGTGCTATTGATATATATGTAAACCGAGTCAGTTTTCTAAATATGTAATCTTTAAATACCGTTTTAAAAATAGCTTTAAATAATTTTGATAACCAAAAATTACACCCCTCAATAAAAATGTTTTTTTTAATATGTTCGGTTTAATTTTTAAACCGTGTATAAAGTATTTTGTTATCTATTAAGAAATTTGACGCTAGACTTCAATTATTGCATTACAGTTGTTTGAAACTTTCACAACATTATACCGATATGGTTAATCTGTGCAGATATGTATATACTATATATATATATGTAATAAATAACTATAAGTATTTGCATCTAAGTATTAATTAATTCAATTAACTCATATATTTACTTTTTAATTTTATTTCTTAATGGATAAATACACCATATTTACACCTAGGAATTCTTTACCAAAAGTTCTATAAAGTATAAACAAGACGTGAAATTTTGAGTGAAGGCCTACCAGCATATTTAGTAGCTACAAATATTATACATGGTTGTTGAGTTACACATTAATAAAAAGGACATCCGTGCTATATTCTTCTGGTATAATCGAACGCTTCGGTTGCGTGAGAAATTATATCTGTTTGAGTGATGCGTGACTCTCCAATTACCAGCGAAAAATTAAGACACCTCCACTTACAATATATAATGCAGCCATATTTAGTCATTGACTATTAACTAATATATTATGTACATCCTTTTAGTTGCTATTACATTTAATTATATTTACATATATATATTAATACATTTCTTACATCCCGTACAGATTATGTCAATAATGTATACATTAATGTTGATTGTTATAGGAAGCAGCCGAAGGTTATATGTCGTCAGGTCGCAATAACAGTGTGGTATCCAATGGAAAGGGACATCGAAGGGTAAGATTTGTAATATGATTTAGTATGATAAGGATGTTATAATTCAACTTCTGTTTAACTGTTATTATAAGAGTGGAGCATAACTATATGTTTAAGGTAATATAGTTGTTTTAACTTTGTTATAATTTTATATTTATTATTTTATATATCGAGCGTTCTTTGTTTAATATAGTATATGTTATATTTTTAATCTTTAAACTTTATGCAGCATCAAACAAATTTTTTATATTAACAATTTTGTTGACCTTCTGATATATTTTAATATTAAGTCATATATATATATACAATACATTAGAAAACTCAAATTTAAGTATGGTAAAATGAAGTGAAACGTTTTTTAACAATTATTATTTAATTGTATTCACCCGTGAGTAACTATTATAAATATTTTCCCACTCTATATAATTAGACAAGTATTGTTTCTTCATAATAATCATATCAAAACTATTTCAAATTTTGTTGTTTATAATTTTTAAATTGTGGAAGAATATTATTAAGTTACTTAAAATATATAGTTTTCAAATTGTTTAGACTAGATAAGCTATTTCCAATTGTTAAAAAATTACTTTGAATTTCCAATTTTACACAATTTTGGAGAATTTTTATTGTGAATCATACTTTTTGGAAGCTCAAGTACATATTTATATTTTGCCAAATGTCATTATATATGCGAAAAGTAGCTTCTTATAAGTCACATATGTATATATCATGACGACATCAAGAAACATTATAAAACTTAGGAAATATAATATTTTAATATTTTTAATGCATTTTTCTACTCTGGCCTATACGTGTGAAATATTTATTATATTACCTTATTAAAAATTGTTTCAGATATACTCATATTGTATGGCGTAATTTTTACATATTAAAGACAATATAAAAATGTTGGAAAATAGATACTTTGAAAATACAATTTTACGGTACACGTTTCGTTTCTCTAACAGTGTAATTCATAGGTTATGAAATTCATAGGTATAACTATATTTAGCCCTAAATACAATATAATTGGGTTAATATTTCAAAATTGGATAAACTGACTTTTAAATTGTAATGATTTATATTCTCCAAAATAAACTACATTATCCTAAACATAATTTTTTTCGTAAGGGGAGTGGTTGTCTACATAATATATTGCATATAAGTAATTTTAAAAAAATCATTGAATAAAAGTATATAAACATGGCTTTATAACTATATTTGATTCTTTTTCCTCACTGATTATAATGTGAAGTTTATATCATTACAATATTATAAAGTTAGTTTATTCAATTTTAATCGTATGCAATAAACTATGAAAAGGAATTACATTAATATTATAATATGAGTTTTATATTAATGGAATGGAATAATGCAGCCTTTTATATTACACCACTTACAATATGAAACTATTATTATCATCAATTTTTTTTACAGACTCTGAATAAATTAATGGTGCTTATTTATAATCCTTTAATGGTTTGTACAAATTATGTAAAAAAATACTATTTTACGAAGCATGTTGATTTAAAATATTTATTAATTATATTCTCTTTATTTATAAACTAGTGTTGTTATACTTAATTACCTATTATCTTATCATTATTAAATATATCATATTAAATGTAACCAATGTTACATTTAATTATGTATATTAGCGTGCATAAGTGTTTGCTTCTTTTTAATGCCTGTCTTCATACATACTGCGTTACAAAATTTTTTTTATAATTTAAATTATACTATAGAAAAATAATTACACAAATGTTATGTTGTGTTAAAGACTTTTATTGAACTTATTTTATAAATTATTTAATTTAAATATCTTCTATGGTTAACTTTAATTTTCATGAAATATATTTATTCATTAGGTTAAAAGGTTCAGTTTATTTTCAATAAGAATATTTTATCATTGGATTTAGTGTGATTAGCAAAACTTCTCATATAAAAGTTGCTTTTGTTAGGATTAATTGCTGATTGTTTTGAAAGTCATGACATATTTCTGATTTAAGCATTTCCGTTCCCCGTTCAGCCGTACTGTTCAAGCCACTCGAAGACCAGCTCGGTGTCGTCCATGGGCAGTTGTCTTGGCAACGAGAAAAATCGGGATCTGCCAGCTGACCTAGCGGGCAAAGGAGACGAGCAGCCCATCTACGATGTTCCTGCAGGGGAGTTGATCCAAAAGGCCGCCATAGCGCTCACTGTTCACACTGAAAAAGTAGGTCCACCAAGTTATGCTATTTATTATCTCTAGAAGCATATTTAAGAAATGTCGAGGTTTTTCAAATAATATTTTTGTAATTGGAGGAAAGTTGTTTATTTATATATTAAAGTGTAGGCTATTGACCTATTCATTTACTATATGCCAATTGGAAAATAATCCTGTGTTTCCATGTCATATATTATTATATAGTGTTTAATAGCTTGATTATTCACTTTACATATTAAATATTTGTAGGTTTTTTAGATTAGAATAGCAATATGATCCTTTTCTGTTTTTTTTTCTTCGTTTATATGTTGGTGCTTTGTATTATATAAATGTAATCTATTTAATATTGCTACCTACAATATAATTCAGTAATTAAAATATTCTAGTGTGATATTTTATCGTGTATCAGTACGTTATTGGTTAGAAATCATGCCATAACACTCTGTATATTTTATTTATAGTATACTGTCAGGATGCTGTATAGACTGTACCGTCAATTTTCAATAGAAATTCATTAAATTTTTAGCCACAGACTTTATAAATTAATTCTAAAACGGATTGCTAATTAGTGTGTATTATTTTGTGTGCAACTAAACGGAATTTCAATTGTCACAATATTCCACAAGTTTTGCTTTGTCAATAAAATGCCCCCCCCCACGCCTGGATATAATCAGTTATAGTAACTCCTCCTTTCTTAAGTTTTCGTAGCGACAACACGCGCAGTTCATATATTAGTAGTCTACTTAAGACTAGCGAAATACATTAAGCCAACTTATATTGTTTTATTTTTTAATTATTCTAATCGATTGAAATGTATTGATTTCTTGATAGTAGAATAGTATCTGAAGCAAATAGTAATATTAATCGCAGTTTTATGTAACAGAATAGCAATATTAATCCATCTAAATTTAGTATGTTTTACGTAGTTACTTATAGTTATAAATACAATTCATGTGATCGTTAACAAGAGCTAAATCGGAACACCTATTCATACTTTATTTATAGATATATAATATATAGTTTTATAAGAAAATTATCCTTCCAACTTATTATTTAAAAAAAATAGTTAGCACTTATGACTAAGACATCTTTGGGTTACGACCCATAGTGTTAATTATTGCCGAGAAAAATGCGAAATATTATTTTTAGTTTCATTTTTAATCGTGATTGATACAATATAATTTTTCAAGGGATTTTTACCAACACTATCCCTCCTTAAAAATGGAACAGACAGGAAGGAATATTTATTAAGTGTCCCGGTAAACGTTTAAGTCCCTTTACAGCATTGATTTTACCTCGTAATAATGCAGCACATGAGAAAAACAAGTGGTCCATATATTCTAACTAGATCTATAATATAGCCAAATATATATTATGATAACTGTTTCGTGTGATACAGTTTATTGTAAGTATGTGTATTTTCCTTCTATGGTTCATTCCTTCTTTGAACACTATTAGGCTCTCTGTGTTCCTCTTCCTACGCAGACCTCAGGCAATAAGCTCCAGCTGGGAAGCAGCATGGTATCTGTCGACTCTGGGCTCCCCACCGAAGATACCGAGTTCTCCCTCGAGAGTATCGACTGCTCGTCCCCACTGCAACCTCCACCACTATCTTCAACCTTCTCCCCCGTTGGCAAGGTGACAGCCGTCCCGGTGCAGAATAGTCCGCAACTGCATCATCAGCCTCGGCGCAACTTTCCGCGCACAAATCCCGCCTACAGCCGGTCCTCTGATAAGCGTGATTCTATGATTATTCACGACACAGGTAAATAAATTTAAAAAAATTGAGCTTCAGTTCTTAATTTTTGGCCTGTCCCGAATTACAAATTTTCACATGAAATTTCAACTTTTATATTTCCATTCCCAATACCATAATTTACATTGTTTGGTATCAGTTAGTAAATAATTTGATAGGTGAGTTGATTATAACATCATAATTAGCAGTAAACACCTCTAAACGACCTCTAAATCTCAACTCAAATGTGAATAGAAATATGAGATATCAAAAACATAGCTTTTTTTATCTGAAGACAGGAAGAAATATACAAATAAAATATATCTGTCACATTAAAAATAAATCTAAATATATAATTTAGCAAATAAAACCGTAAATGCGTTAATTTTGTTTATATTTGTATTTATTGTAACGCTTTAATTTATTTAGACTTTTATTGTATTCAATATTTATCACTATACCAAATTTCTCTGAAACCATTTGCTTAAGTGATTGAACAAATTAACGTTGTCGTATATCTGTTTATTTTATACACTGTTTTTTTTTAACTTTTTTGCTGTAAACCTCCTGTTATACATTGTATGGGTTTTATCACCAACCCGTTTTTTCAATGTAGTATAATTCACTGTCGTCATTAAATGTTTGTATATTTAAGAGTAACTCAGCTATCGTATTATAGGCTTTCTACATTCTGTCTTATAAGGAATGAAATCTCTAGAGAAAATTGATCCAGCTTGTAAAATCATGATAATAATATACACATTGTGCACCATGTGATTACCATATCGTTGTTAACTCTACCTACTATGATAAGATAGCATAATGCACTTCATAATTACCTAGTTTAGTGGAGATCAATATATTGCTGACTTTACAATTGTCAAAAAATAGGTTATTGGATTATATTTTTGGTATGCTTATTCTGTACATTACTGAATCGGCAATTTTTGTACACATTTGTTATCACATGAAAATACATAATATCAACAACAACACCGAACCTATAATTGATCTAACCCTTGAAATTACCAATCAACATAAACCGTCAATATTTGCTGATGTTGAACAATTATAAATTCATCACACCACTAAAGCTCTCAAAGCTATGAAATACGTAAATCAATTAGCATCTGAATCTTCACATTTTACTTCCGCTATAAAAAAATAGTACAATAATAATAAAAAATAGTACAATAATTTGCAGAAGCTCAATTAATGACTACATACCTGGCATATTTATTTCGAATTATCACATTTTATTATTAATAAGGTTTTCCAGGCTTGTCCTCGCCTTAATTATTAAAACATCTATCACATGTACAGTATAATAATAACAAAGTAGACATATAGGGATATGTTTTCTTTTATTGTCCACAATTTGTTTTAAAATAACTTACAAAACTATTCAAATCTCTAATAATAGACATGTATCAATTTGAAATGAACAGACATATCTAATAAGAAAGTTGTCTATCGAGATTGTTATACAAGCTCATCTCAAAGGGGGTTCTCTGTGACTCATTTCCGTACTTATAATATTCATATCTAATTCTTTATATTTCAATAACAAATTAATTCTAATTCAACGGGATGTTTCCTAGGATGATCAGTGTGCGCTTCGGCTGTTTCCATGCAATCACCTTATTTCCTCAATGATTGGTCATTCTGAGTTCTCCTTTTCTCTCTCTCTCTCTCTCTCTCTCTCGATGCCTATTTATCTATTTTAAATGTAGGTATAAATTCCTTTTTATGAGTCATGTCTAATGAGATCTCTTTTTTTACTTTTTCCTTGTGCTATAATGGCCTACAACTCAGTTCTCAGACAAATTAACTTCAGTAATACTAAATGAGATGCAGATGGGGGAGGAAAAGACGAGTACCTACGAATCGCCTTTCGTATGACTATTGCTAGGTCGAATTGAATCTATAAATATATCAGTGAATAACTCGAGGATTCACGCTCTCTTTGTAGCTAGAATTTCATGATTGTATAATTGAATACAAGCAAAAACTAAAATTCAATATAATTCGACTTACAAATACTATGACTCACTAAGAATGATGAATGCTATTTTGAGATAAATTGTAAATAACTATAGTGTCTAATTTACTGCGTAATTTATTTATTTTGATAGTCATGATAACACTTAACTACTATTTATATCAAACTAACTATCTTTGGCTTACAATACTATTTTATAGATGCGATTGTTTTTCTACAGATATGATTGTGATGTTTTTATTCCAATCATAAATGTTGTGTCATACCTTTGTTATCAGACATTCCATTTTGTTATTGCTCATTTATTATTGTTCATTTGTTATTGTCATACTTTTGTTATCTGTATATGATATAATATTATGTTAACCTGTACACATATAAGCCTGATATATTTACGTATTGATTATTTTAAAATTTAACCCTTAATAACTTTTTTTTATTCACCACTAGAAGATACCGGTAAAGACCAGGTTGGGGTCGAATCCATCAGTCTATCCACTTTCAAATCAAATGTCGTCACTCCATCCGGTTCCAACAGCCCGGCGTCTAACACCGTCGTATCTCACTCCGCAAATTTAAACGCTTCTCTAACTCCAGCTGTTGGACCTACACCGATAGTCACCAGTGATCAGGTTCCACGCTTGCAGATTGTCCCCATTCCACCGCCCCACGGGCTACCAGTGGTCACTGCCACTCCTCCCAGTATTGTCGTCAATAACAACAACGTCGTCGCTGCTATCTCCATTAGGAACAGTCCCTCTCCCATCCGTCGTAGTATCCAGGGAGGTCGAATGCGTGAACTCATTCTCAGTGAGGAAAGCGGTGGTGGAACACGGCCGGTCTCTATGTGCCTTCTAGACAATAACAACATGACTACTGTCGTCATGGATACCGAGCCCCCACAGCAGCAGCATCAACAACAGGGCAGCAAAAAGTCCTCCCCGCTACCGACAGTTGCCAGCCGAACTTCGAGTCTTCCAACTGTGTCGCCACAGCAACAGCAGAATATGGTGGGGGGTGGCAAGAGAGGGGTGGGTCGGTTGGCCTCCCTTGATGTGGCTTGGTACTCGATGGATATTATGGGCCAGGGTTTAGTTCCGCATATGACGCCCTTGCAAAAGCTGCTTGTTTGGACCAAGGTGAGCCAGAAACATGTAATAATTGTTACAATCAAAAAATCAAATGTTATGCTTACACTTTATAATATATGTATATTTTAAAAGCGTAGAACAGTGCTTATGCGCATGATATACATACGTAGCACACTATTTTCATTATTTAGTGTAGTATGCTTTGTTTAGAAATGTCTGCTTTATTTTTTAAGATTTTCTATAAATTTTGAAAAATGATGTGTCATTTGCCAATGGTTACTTTTAATGTTAAAATATTTTCAAATCATTTTGTTATTACTGATTTTTCATTTCTCTATATTTGATTATCGCATATGATTTGTATATTAATTTTTAATAAATTAATCAAATGTAAAATGAAACAATTAATTATTAGTACATTTAGTAGTATACATAGAGATAACTTTATTTATATAAATTTGATATCTGTCAAATTATATAAAATATATAATTTTGCTAGATAAATTACAAACAAATAATTTACAGACAGAAATTTAACGTTATAATATTCAGCAAATTCTGTACTTGCGATACACGTGTATATTAAGTTGTTTTTTCTATAGCAAGCCACACTATCACTGTATTATATTATAGAACTTGATATTATATTGTTTTCACTATTAATCACCAAATTAGATATATAAACATGTTTTTCTTTTCCTGTTGTCCTTATATTTATAAATATGTTCTCTATCGTCATATGGCAACAATGTCATTTTCTGACCTTAAGTGATGAACCTTGATATATTTTTGGAACTTTATTATCATGTTTTTATTAACAATAGTGATGATATATTATTGTGTTGATAAAAATTATATTTATTATAATAATATTGAATTGTTTAATGTGGATTATTGACTTATACTAGACTATTATATCGCATTTGTTTTTAGGAACCACCCTCCAAACCTATTATGTTGACAACGGATAAGTCCATGAAGAAACAAGTGCATGAAATCTTCAAACGTATCCTTTCTTCTGTTGTTATAGGCATTATATGTTTTACGTGTTTTAACTTTGATTTAATTAGTTGTCTTCTTTAAGAAAAATCAGCATATTTTATAGAAAGCAAAGGATTTTGTCGCAAACAAATGTATTCTTTAAATTAAATTATCTGCATCCACCTTAACTGATCCCCATTGTTGAATACATATGATTGCTCGTGACTACAGACATTCAGAGGTACATGGGGGATCGCAAATTGAAGACGCCCCGACCGGAGATTGCCGTGTCGATTGTTCAGAAGTGTTGGGCGACTATTGGCCTGCGCGATGAACTCTATATTCAGCTCCTCAAACAAATAACCCAGAATCCGGACTTGTAAGTTCCGCCGATTATTTATAATATTGTGAAAATATCGTGAAATAGGACAAAATAAATTACATTTCACATCTATACATATACCAATCTGTTGTCTTGGTGATCCGCTCACTTTCATTTTGTTGCTAATAACTTTTTGTATCCATCTCATATTATTCTAGAAACTAATATCAGATTTGGTTAAAATTATAGTAAAGAAAACGTTTTGTCATGACTAGTCTAAAAATAAACATTTTCATTCATTGATACATTCAGATCAACATTAAAAAAAGTATGTATGCCTATTATTAATTGTTATAATATTAAAGTCGAGAAAGGGAAGCCTATTATTTCTTTATAAAGGAATACTGTTTTATAAGATAATAAGTTTCTTATTTTAAACATTACATATTATATACACGTTTATTATTTACATACATTAATATATGACGTACCTTTTTTTAAACTGAAATTTTTTCCAATAGGATTTTTAATGTTACAGTTAGCTGTAACATTATAGCTCAGTAAAAATAGGTAATTTTCCTAGAAAATGTTCTCTTTTTTTGCCAAGCATATTTTTTATTTAACACAATTAAATCGAATTTATTTCCTTATATATACGTAGGTACAACTTAGTTGTAGAATCAGATTTTTAATTACGTATTTTTTATCGTTTCCACCACTGTATACTTCTATTTTAACTAACAGGACCTTATATAATCATGCTATACACATAACTCGATGGTATTAATTACTTAGGTAACTGCGCGGGTTGTATAATATGATGTGATGTTACAGTGTGTTTAACACGATTCGTTCTATCGACAACTTGTAGATTAGAAGTCTTCAAAACTAATGTTATAAAATAATAAATCCGTTGTTGACAAAATCTAATATGAAATTTGAAAATTGAAAATTATACTAAACTTGAACAGATTTCTACATAATGTTATGATATAGTTGATAAAGGTACCTATAAAAAATACCGTTACAGATCGATTTTGGAGTAAACATTATGTTATTAAATTTTATTTATTCAATTCTCCTGCATGTATGTATATTTTACGATAAGAATTCCTTTTAATGCAATTAGCATTTTATTCCTCTCGATTCATGATACAAATTTAAAGTCAGATAGATTAACTGTGTATGGTAAATATCTACTGTATTTATGCAGTTATTTTCGATTGTATGCTGAGAAAAATAAGCAGCTCATTGTGTTAAAAAACAAATATCATTATATATTTAAAAATGTCTGCAAATTTTTGATATTAAACAAAATTTCCATTTCAAAACAATAATTAGAATATATTTTGTAAAATATATATTAATATTTACGACTTTAGTAAAACAGAAACCACTATTCATATAGTAAAAATCTATTTACTTTGAATCACTAAATTTATACCAAAATTTTGTTACCGATTACCATTTCAACGAATCCATTCAATATCCCCACCTCTATTCCTTTTTTATCAAAATCGCATCCGCCCCACTTGTCTCTTCAGATCCAGCCTGTCCAGGGGCTGGGAGCTGATCTGTATCTGCCTCAACTTCTTTCCGCCTTCCGCTCGATTCTTTCCCTTCTTCGAAGTCTTCCTGGAGCGACATTTGGCCTCTCTCCCAGAGCTAGACACTGATGACTCTGATGGTGTGGATGATACGTCCTCCGTGGAGATGGACAATAAAGGGTGGGTGGAATTCATTTTATTTTTAATAAAATATGCGTACGTTGTTTCATGTAATTAAATTAGGTAATACTTTGAACAAATCTTTGTATGCCTTAATTTGCTTCAATACTATTTTAATCTATTATTTTTATTGTGGCGAACACGCAGTATCCTTTATTTTCACTAATTTTATTGAAAACTCCTTGAAACTCATTCAAAATTGGAAAGATAAATAAGTTCATATATATCATGATGTATATTATATTATAATTTTTTGATTTACGTCAATTTTCAGTTTCAAACTGTAGCAGTTGTATTTTTAATACACGTATATATTGAGTGTATATAATATTATATTAAAAGAATTTACAACCTAAAGACTTCTACCTTATTTTCTAATTATATGTATTTACGTATATACAGCTGATAAAGTTATAATTTTAATCAAATTATATGTTTATGACTTTATAAGTGTAGACGTATATAATTATTAGGTCATTGATTTTTTTTATTGCAAAAATTGTCCTTAAAAACTCCCAACATTTTATCTCAAGAATGTGTTAGAATTCAACGTTATTTGTACCATGAGAAATACAGACAGTCTAATTGCACATACCTATAACTAAATATTTATTTTTAAATATAAGAGTAGTAAAAAAATGATCAATTCGACTACTCCCCACTCTACTATCTTAGGAGAAGCAAAAGCCGAATAAACCTCCTAACTGATAATTTAACTCACAAATCTTGACTCTCTGTCTCCCTTCCCCACTACTCCAGCAGGTCTGGCTCGACCAGTAGCAGCAGACATCGACCCCGGGCCCCATCATCCTCGACCCCCACGCTACTTCCCCCTCCCGTCTGGATACCGTCACCGGCGACGACACAGCGAAAGAACAGCAGCGTGAAGGCTTCCTCCAAACTGGATATCAACAGCATCGGTGGCGATGGTGCAGATACGCCTGAGCAGGTGTACGACTATGTGCGCATAGCTCACCGTCGGATGCGCAAGGCAATGCAGGCTGGGCCCAGGAAAGGATTGGCGATGGTGTCAGATGTCGAGGTTAACAATGCCAAGGTGAGAATGTGCGATCCTCTCGGAGATATTTTGAATATGTATGTGGGAAGTAATTATGGCTCTCTTGCACAAACGCGAGGTAATTTACCCCCGGGGTAAATCTAAACCGCCGAGTAGTTAACCCAGGGGTAA
>JAUZND010043221.1:0-43723 GCA_034780555.1 Coelogynopora nodosa | reverse complement strand
AAGTAACTTATATAGTAAAGAAGTAACTTATATAGTAAATAAGTAACTTATATAGTAAAGAAGTAACTTATATAGTACAGAAGTTAAAAACTTATATAGTAAAAAACCAGTAATTCAGTGATAAAAACACGTAGTTGTATTTTGACACCTCTCGGCCGGCCACCATAAAAATGTATAGTCGGTTAGGTTCGCTATAATATAGTTGGTCAAAATTGACATTTCAATCGTTTGAAAAGTTGCGGAATAATTAGTTCTGAAGTTAAGACTAATGTGTCTGCCTTCAATAACAGACTATTTTGCAAAAACTTTTGCTGAACATTAAAAATTAAAAAAAGTAACCACGTAGGTACACGTCATGATATAGAATGCAAGCAAGAAATGTGATACAGCTTGTGACTGAAGTTTATTTTAAATAAGACATTGACGTGGAAAACTACGATGTAGAAAATGAAACGATGAAATTAATCACGACTAAATTTTTTACCGCCAATTGAAAATTGTTTAGAAAACCTACATTGGTGAAAAACAATTTTACTCAAATGTAATCGAATGTGAATAATTTAATGCTATTGCTATTGAAATATCTAACATTTCTGTATGATGTAAACTAGTGAATACAAATATGCACCCAAAGGGATCCCAACATTTTTTCCCAAGACAATTATTGCTCATTGAATCTTTCAAGTCACCAAGTCGGATATTTGCTTACCTTAATTTATTAAATTATAAATATTTGATTCATAACATTTTTATTTTATAAAGTGATCAACATAATACATTATAAATAAAATGTTGGTTAAAATTTAATATGTCACACTATAAATTTGTAATATTTATTGAAATATCTTTTATAAATACAATAAATATATAATTAATTAACGGTTAAACTATCGCCTCTATAGCGCCTGTCATGCGATTTGCATTATTTATTGTTATTTCTTTTTGTATTTTCTTAATAATTTGCTATATTTATATTAATATTATGATAATATACTATTTATTATATATATTAGTATTATATTATTTATATATTAATATACATTTATCATATCGTAGACAAGGTTAAAATCTTTCGACCTTTATTTTGAAAACATTATTTTTCAATAATAGACAGTACATATAGTCTATATTATGCATATATATCCATAAAACTACATAGCAAAGTTCATTTTAATTAACATTATATGTTAAACATTTTATTTTGAGCATTATATATAATAACATTTTTATAAAAAATATAATATATATAATTTATATTATAATTTATATATACGCAGCGAAGTTTTAATATTAGATGATTGCTATATTTTAGAGTTTATAAATAATGATAAATTTGTTTAGAATATGATTGTATTAATTGTGGCTATATTTAGGTGTTTTTTGTTTTTGTGTAATAAGTTTTTATTTAAGTACTTACATTAATTAATATACGTAAATTTTCGTATAAAAATTTTCGATAAAAATTCAACTAAAAATTTGCTGAACTAATTTGACGATTAACTTACATTAACAAAAAATTGAACTTTTTTGGTTGCTAAACTAAACTGCACGTGTAATTGGAGCTTTAGGGGTTGCTTTGAACAACTAATGCTTGTTAATCATGTGCACATAGCTCACGCAAATAATAAAAAAATACGTAAAATTATTTTTAACAAATGAACATATTTACTAGTATTAGAAAATTATTAAAATTTAATCTTAAGACTATAAATTATGATGTTATTTCATAACCTAACAATATATAATTGAAACTGCAGTTTAAGCGTTTATAGTAAACTTTTAGAATTAAAAACGGATAAATATAAAGACAAAGATCATTTAAACAAATTATATAAATCTTATTACATAATAAATTTTAAATATTCTAGCCAAATAAGTTTGTGTAAATATGTTTCAAGCACATATATTTATCCCAGTGAATCCTTATTTTATAGTCATTCAAACATTAAAAGTATAGCGAGTAAAACCTAACCATATAATATACCGATAAGTAAAAATTTAAAAAATGGTTTATTGTAGTATATCCATATTTTTAAAAAGAGGGGTGCGGGGTGACCTATTGGGGTGCTCTGACCTATATGGGGTTAGCTGTGGCCTATGGTGTGCTGTGACCTATGGGGCGCTGTCACCTATGGTGTGCTGTGACCTATATGGGGTGCTTTGACCTAAAGAAGTCGCAATCAAAATAAATTATAAAAGTGGTTAAACAACACTTTTCTTTACGGCCACGTACGAAAGCTTCTAAAATTTAATTTTGCGCCTAAGAAATGTACGGATACAATATTTTTATTCATTAAGTGAAATATAATTCATGCTAAATAGCACTATAACTGTGAATAAAACTTAAAAGTTTTTTCGCTAAAACGAGTACATTTATTATTGATGAAAATATGCAGAATGAAGTATTTTTATTCGATGTAAGGAACGTAAGTGATTTATTCGATGTAAAGACCATTTATTTTATTTCTATATTAACAAGGAGTTTGGAAAACGTATTTTATATATTGATATTAGAAATATTAAAAGTACCAAATAAGAATAACCAGTAAATGATGGCACATTTAATTGTATATATCCGAATTGGAAAGATTAAAGTTGAAATGGTTCTATAAAGAAAATAAATTATGTTATTACAAGTTTTGTTATATAATACTAAGAGATATTGTTTAAAATAGAATAACGGCATTATATGTTGGTAAATCAATACATTCTTTGTATAATTGAGACTGTTTTAATAATAAAACAAAGAAATAAATAAATAAAAAAGGACACGAAAAAGTTTTGCAACTAAATTTGCTAACTTTAGCAAAAATCAATTTTGTTTGTGTACTTGTATATTATTAGTATGACGTATACATTGTGAAAACTGAAGACATAAATAAAATTATAAATCAATTAAGCTTGTATAGGTATAGAGGTGGTTCTCGAATCCAACGAGGGAAAAGCTACACAGTGTTCACCAACTCATGTTTGCACGTGATTAATTGCCAGCCCGATGACCTTCCTGAACCTTTTTGATAAATTCTGAAAAAATATACAATGATTAATTTTTTTAATAAAATAAATAAATTTTAATAATATTATAGAATAAAACTATACTAAGACAATTATTTATTTTTTCATAAAAATTGACAAAAGTTTTTTAAAAGCTAGCAATAGTAAATTAAGTAAATTAGTCCGATGAAAGTTTACTTGCTATACATATCAAGAAATTCAAACTAACTCATGCAACTTTAGCATAATTAATTTTTGTGTTTTTATCATTTATACTATCAACTATTAAAAATTCCAATAAATTTTATAATTTAGTGAGGAAATTGATCAAATTTTCCTCTTAATGAAAGGGTTCGACATGCCATTGGTTTAAAATACTGATTTTTTCACTCGTTAAAAATGTGTGTACATTTGCGGTTATGCATTTCACTAATCAAAGGTCTATATTTATTATATTGCGATTTTGACTTAGAGCCATGCATGACGCCCTGGCATTTTGTGGTATTTCACACGGTGTTCACGTAGTTTTTCTACTATTTATGGTTTGTAATTTACCTTGTGTACTTTGCTGTATTGACAAAATCTTTCTAAAGATTTTTTTTTGTCTAACATACCATTAAAATAATAAAACGAATTCCAGCTGCGCTATATTTGTGTAAGTTCGAATTTAATTAATCAATAAAGATTTAATTTTTTCTCCGCTTCCACAGGCTCCACACAAAAGTTGCTCTTTAAATATTTCAATTGTGTCATTTCAAAATATTTACTTTCCATTACAGAGAGACAAATCCTATGAGCGGATGTGACATTTTAAATGGTTTTAAAATAATTTTGAATAACGTATTTTATAGATTTGGTTTCATCAATACTATATACAATGTATATATATATAGATAGATATAAATTTTATAGAATTAGATATCATGTTTATATGCAATATAGTTCAATTGTTTTATATATAAGTGACAATGCATATGTTATAAACTAAAATATAGTTAGCCTACACATACATAATTTAATTTAACTTCAACTTCAGGAAATCATTTTAAAGCTGTTTTCACAATACTAGTTTTCATAAAACTATTACATTTAATTTATAGTAGGCCTAATATACAAATTATTACTATACTAGCTGCTTCGCTCACTCACCTTCGTATTTCACGTTTCCCTCAAAGTCAGTTTGAACACCTGTGTGTTGAATGATTGTGTCAATTTCATTATCCTCAAGTCGTTCTCCTGAAAAAATTGAATGCCTTTTAATAAATTGTCAACATTATTTGTAACTAATAATCCAGGCAGTCGTTTTAAAATAAATATTAATATCACTTTTGAATAAAAAATGGAGAACCTGTTATTTTATATGATTTCGAGACGTATATCAGAGTGCTTAAAAATAAATTAGTAATATTTTCAGAAATGTTTATTCTTCTATTAATTTTTATTGATGAAATATATGCAACATTAAAAATTGTAATAGTTTTTAAAATGTTAAATAAAATAAATTTTGTAGCAGCCTGTCAATATATTTATGCAATCTGTCAACTTCTATAAATATTTAGTGTAGAATCGAATCCATTTTATAGAAGATTAATTCAATTTTAAGTTGACAGAACTAACAGTTATGAATAAATTATTTTGTGAAAATATCGTTTGTGATGAAGAGATAAAACATTGACAAATTAAATAATTTGAATAAATAACAAGTTTTTTACTCTTTTATTTATATATACTTATTTCAAAACGCATATTATAATATAGTATTCATCAGGGTGCACTCATGTTGTAATATATTACATTATTTATGCAAAATTTGAACTTTTTAAAATGCAAATTTCACGATTTTCATCTGTACATTATCCGCATATATGTAGTGTACACCACATTATCGTTTCTCATAAACACCGGAGAGAATATAGTTATAGATGATAGATGAATGAAACGGTGATAAGCCATAGAAACATTTCTGCAGTCATAAACAGGTCTGTATATATATAGGTGCTTTCGAAAGCTAGAAGATTATGTTCGCAATAAAAAAATCATATAACACTACTGGAATGCCCGAAATTACGAATATGCGCTGTTTTATCATATAATCTATCCCCGGGTGGTTGAGACAGCGTTGTGATACTGACATATATAGGGTTTTCTTGCCAGATGAGAATGCCGGATATATGTAGTGAATACACGTAAACGCACTGCCTTCATGTATGTGCATATTTAGCTAGGATACAACAGCATCGATACCTGTAAGTATATAATTAATATATATTCACAGTGCAGTTTGTAGCACGGCAGTTGAAAAAGGATGTGTGTTTCCTTACTCACCTTATGCTATGATACGACTTATAACAGGCATGGGTGAAAATTCGTTAATCTAATTTTTTTGCATTTGTTGGTTTAATTTAGAAACCTCTAAAATTACAAATAAAAACTAAATATTCGTTTTCGCTTTTAATGCATAAATTATAAAAATTATTTGTAGCTGGTATTTTTCCCCCTAAAAATTAAATAAATTAATAATTTATATAAAAAACTATTATAAATGTTCAGTACTTCATTAAATGTAATACAATACATTGTTAAAGTTTCGGTACTTTCCAAATTTAAAGTTAAACTTAAAATAAAATATTACTAATAATTTAACATGTATGGTAAATCGTGTTAATGTTGAATTCAGATGTTCTTTTTAATATAGTGATAAATGCAATTTCTATTTACAAAACCAAAAACTTATATATTGGGGAAAATATAACCGTTGGGGTATATCGAGCATTTCCAAAAATATTTAAATATTTAATATTTAATTTAAATTTATAATATTTTAATATTAGATTTACATTTATTCATGCATTTTGAAATAGCACCCGCAATAATTTATAAATATAGTAAACAATTTGTTGGACATTTTAATAACGAAAATAAATTTTACTAAATGTAAGCAATTTAATTTATCCTTTTAATAAAATTACAAAAATGCAGTTTTTTTCTAATTAATAGAAGTTTCATGTTAGCAAACAACATTATTGGTATTAAAGCAAGTTCGAAATTAAATTCCACATTATGCATAGGTAGTAATAATAAGGTTAATAAATAAGATTAATTGGTGAAACACATAATAAATAAAATAATATATTCTAAGTAGTGGGCAAAATTTAAAAAGTAATAGAAATTATATAGATAAAAGGACAAAGAGTCGAATTTTAAATTTGTAAAGAGAAATTGAAGAATTCTATCAGATATATACAATATATATATATACTTATAGACAAATACATTTACCTTGTTCATAGTTATATTAAATAAAATTTTAGGTTTAAATGAGTTAAATTGAGTTAAAATTTAATTAAATTTTGTAAATGCTTGACTTTATAGAAATTATAAAGAAATCTTGTGCAATTTTTATGAGTAAGTATTTTCCTAATTTTATATTTTTATTCTTAAATCTTTGTTACTCTTTAGATTTATAGTTTTTATAAATTAATATGTTTTACATTAAAAATTGACGTATACAAAATTTCCTGAACAATTGTATAATTTCGGAGGCAAATACTCATTTTGAATCACGTAATAACGTTAATAATCAAAGAAAAGTTAGATATAAAATATAAATAAATAATAATTAGTGTTAATTACCAAGAGATTATCTTTTAAATATTCAATTAATTCATCTATGTGTGCAATTTGTTCAATGTTATACAGAACGAGTTGAACTTTTGAAACACCTGGTTGAATTTTTCCTGATTGAGTGCACTATTTTAACCTAAACCATCTTAACTTTAATCATGACCTTCCCGACGACCACCATTAAGTTTTTATAGCGACCTGGGTATTTCAAGAGTTCTTTTAAATATTAAATTTTTGTAATTAATGTTTTTTTGTTTATCAATAAAAGGGATGTTTTGGTTATACATTAGGTGTGTGTGGAAATAGTTATATTTTTATAACAAATATTTCGTATGAAGAATGCTTTTAGCAAATCAATTTATAATAAATTGAAATAATATTAAGTGGCTTGTATGATTGGATTGTGTTATAATCTACGCACGGTAACAATCGCATTGAACTTATGATTTAATTTAATTTATATGGAATTATATTATATATTGAACCATATTTATGTTATCAAATTCAATTATCCGTATATACGAACAAAGTAACTAAAAATAAAATTATTGCTTGAGTTAGATTTATCTATGTTAATTATAATTTAATTCAACATTACAGCATGATATTTAATAAAAATAATCATTAAATATGTTAATGTAACGATACTATCCATTACGTAATGAAACACAACCAGTAAAACTAAATATGCTTCAGTAAACATCATTAATTATACAATAGTTGTCGTAAACTTAATAGTATGTAAGAGATTTTGAGTTTGAATGTATGTAATTGAGCCAATATTTTATTTATAGAATATACTATGTATTTATAAAAATAATAAATCGAAATAGACTTACCGTAACTTGCAATGACATGTCTCATTTCGGCCATGGAAATTAAGCCTTGGCCCTCCCTGTCAAATGTCTTGAATGCCTCCATGAAATCGGCAAAAGTTCCTGTGTCCTTTTCTTTGAGAATAGCGCTGTATATTGGAAGAAATTCATCGAACTTGTACTGCTTCTCTCCTTAAATGAGATGAAATTTAAAAAATACTTAGTTAATTGACCTTCTTTTAAATATATATTTTACCAT
This sequence comes from Coelogynopora nodosa, assembly GCA_034780555.1. Lineage (NCBI taxonomy): Eukaryota > Metazoa > Platyhelminthes > Proseriata > Coelogynoporidae > Coelogynopora > Coelogynopora nodosa. Next base: position 36,031 of record JAUZND010043221.1, on the reverse strand, counting down.
AATTAATATATTTACGAAAGTTATTGACTTATTATACGAAAGTATTTACCAGTACATAATGGAAAAACTTTGTCTCCTGATATTTTCATAAAAACAATAACAATAAAGTTTAAAATAAAAGTATTATATATAACTTAATTCGGAATTCTTCAGAATAATTTGTAATTTTGAGATATAATGAAAAACATACCTAGTTTTCTGGTAGCACCGTGCTTAACGGTAATTTCAATGGTTGGATTAAGTCCAGAGCATCGAAGAAGATCACCAACTTTGATGGCGTCAATCATTCCATCTCGGCCATCCCAAAAATCAAACAGATCAAAGACCTCGCGAATATCTAAAATGGAACAGCGACAAAGTAGTTGTCGAGTATATCATAAAATATTAAAAATGAAGCAACAACGATACAAAATATAATTAAGTTTACCTTCAATTTCACCTTTGGAGAGTTCAGTCTGAAATAAAAGTTTTAAAAGATTATCAGGAAAAAATGGAAATACAATTATTATTTTCAATGATAGTGATTATTCATAAATCTCTACTTACCATTTTGTATATAATCAAAGTAAAACACTAGCGCAAAAGCAGTGAAATAATTGTACGTGCAGAAAAACAGTATCGCCTCGTATAATCTTGCTTACGAACTAAATAACTACCAAGTTGCTTCTGTAGCAGATTTCACGGATTCGCCAAATAAAGCAAGCGAGTATTTACTTTCGTTTATCCCAGCGAATGAAGCGAATAAGCCAACGGGAGAAGAGAGCAAAAGGTGTATGAAGTCGAAGAGGGGAACACATGCGAATCAAGTGCCATAGTACATCGAGGCAGTCGCCTGGAAGAAGGCGATGAACTATACAAACAGGTATTAAATATGTCGAAGATTCCTCTATGAGGCAAAAAGAAATAGATAATCAATGCTACTGTTTGCCCCTTTAGGTTTCCATTGCCCACCTTTACTGCAGGTAGGAGTATCGTTACCCAGACATGTGGCGATGTATTTACACTGTACTTGGCGAGGCAGTACGCCTATGTATTAGCGGTAAAATGTTCGAATTTTAGCAGGCAATGAATCAGTTTAGTCGGAGCCTACAGATAGACTAGTTGAAGTTTAAAGCCAGGCAGTGATAAAACATTTATATACTCTAATGAATTTTGCTTCTGCAAACTGGCAGCATGAGGAAAATTTCCAGATTTACATTACATTGAACGAACCCAGTAGCAGTTTGTGAAATGATTGATTTAATTTTTACAAAAAATTATTCCACCAAACGTAAGAGCTATGTACCTTTTAAAATGCAAATGTCTATTTATTTTTATAAGTAGCTTCTAATTCAAATATCATAGAAATATATCTATCTGGTGGTTAAATGTCTTAGTTGGTTGTACGTTGAATAAAATCCACAAATTTTAAAGAATATTTTTCGCTTCTATAAGATCAGCATGAATACGCAATATATAGAAAGAATAGAACAGGTAAATATAATATATAGTATAATTAAGAAATGTTAAGGTTTTTCGATCTATATATTATTCATAGAATAAAAGATATTATTAATATAACATATTTATAAATATTATGTACATAATGATAATTAAGGTTAGTCAGTAGGTCAAATTGTAAATATAGTTTTAAATATTGGCAGTGATAGCTTTGTATAAATCGCAAATATGCACCAAGAATGTTGTTTTTAGTATGGGAAGAAAACCTTTGTACCCAAGCTCAACAGTAGACCGACATGACGACACCTTCCCGTGGCGTCGGGTGCGACTCCCCGTTGAGGGAGAACGAAGTTGTCGCTTTTCTCGAGTCTCGAAAATTACGGACCTTTCAGGTACGGACGAGGGGGCCCCCTTTCATGTTCATTTGTGGGCGTGGATTTTTGGCCGCCGGGAGTCTTAACCCAGACTATGACACCAGATATTTCGGTTGTACACAATTCCTGCCTGGGAGAGTTGGAGTGGTGCTGATTGGATGGCCTAGGGTCGAATCGTATTATCCGATACTCAAGTGAAGTTGACCTGGAGGTCAATATCCTGGCTGAGTGGAAACCAAGGCTAAAATGAAATTGGAACAGGGCAAACTGGGCGTCCTATCGCGATGCGTTAGATGCAAAGTGAGTTGATTTCCAGGACCAGAACCAGGAGTCGTCTATGAATGAGAGGGTTTCTTTTCTTCGGAGATGATTCAGGGTGTAGATTGGAACCACATCAGGATGGTGCGAGCGAAAAGGCCTGGTAAAGAGCACCTAACCAGGGAGGTTCTTCAGGCTATTACGGCTATTGAGGCTGATTGTTGAGTCCAAGCAGAACTGTTGGAGAAAATTCGTCAAGTCCTTACAGGGACACTCCGGTTCCTCTAGAGCGTGGGGGTGATCCGCTTTTTGAGTTGAAAGGGCTCTTCGCTGGTAGATGGGGGACGTGAGTTTTTCTCTGACCAGAGGAAGACTGACCGCTTCGTACAAGTGTACATATGCGGGGGTATATATCGTATTTTTTCTAGTCTTTTAAAATATAAAATTTTAATAAATTCAGTCATTTATATTATGGATATATGTCGTAGATTCCAAAGTATCCGCTTAATTTCATCGCCCTTCGGTGCTATTTCCCGTCCGGATTTTTAATGCCCTCCTTTTGAAAAAATCTGGATCCAGGCATGGTTTTTTATTGTCAAAAAGTTTGTTTAGTCATTATAAATGAAAATAAAATAAAGTAATATCGAGTAAAAACAAAACTTTAAGCTTTTAATTTTGATGGTCTTTATCAAAGCTAACATAAAGCAAAAATATTTGCAAAAATACTTATAGATTATGTACCGATATTTTCCATACAATTGCGAAGCAATTTCTAGCTATATAATATAATAATGTATAATGTTATATTTTTATGTTATATATATTTTTTTATTCTACTCTTTCAAAGTAATAAACATATTTACCACACATAAACATTTCATATTACTTATTTAACCACATTACAATTTATTATATGAAGAGTAAAAATACTTCTAAATTATAACCTTTTGATAAAGTTTTAGTTCAAAAGTGATTTTGCCTGACAATTTTGATTAACATCTATGAATAGATTTTATAAAATCATCGCAAGGTATAACAAATGACAGCAACAAAAATACATGTAATTAAAAACCAATAGTAGGAATATATATTTTATTTTGAATACAAATTTCCATTTATCTGGTTGGTGCAAAATTAGTAAAAATATATTCATTGCAAAACTTGACCAATTTGATAAAAACATGTACAATACAGAATAATTTGAATTATCATTTATGCTCAAATCAAGTTGCAACAACAATTAAATAGAAGAAACATTTATACAACACATTAAAAGTAATAAAATAACAAATGAAGTTACCACTCTCTGTAGAAATTAACGGTAAAAAATAATAAAGCAATGTACATTGTACACCTATTATGTATATATTTAAAATGAAGGTTTAAAAATGTCATAGATAACATTTGCGTTGAGTAAAAATTGTAAATTTAAATTCCTCTTTAAATTAAATCTTATTTGAAAAAGTATTTATTTGATTAAGCCTTTGATAAAATACTTATTACATGGCCGTTGTTAAAAAAGAATAATCAGTAAATAGTGTAATATGATAAAGGTACTGTTTTTCTATAAGTTGAATACGGATTTATCGATAAAACATTATACATATTGCCATACTAATAGTAAAAATGATTGACTATTCTCCACCAACGATGAGATGAATTATACATTTTTATCTATTTAATCAATTAATAAAATATTTAATCCGACCGGTATAACCTTTTGTCTTGGAAAGGTGATAAAGCGGATGGTGGCAAACCGCCTCATGCACCTTGCTAAATCGCTTGGCATGTGGCCCGCGGACCAGACCGGGTTCCGTAGACTTTGGTCAACTGACGACCAGGTAATTAGGATCTCCCAGTCCGTCAGCGATGGTTTTCAGAGCCGGACGGCTAAGTGGAGTGTTTTGACACTGCTGGAATTCTCAAAGGCCTATGACACGGTTTTGCGGACGGACCTACTAGGCACCTTGTTGAGCTTCGGAGTTCCCTTTCTCTTTGTCAAGTGGATTAGGGGCTTCCTCAACAATAGGCTGGCTAGAGTGCGTCTCAATGGGAACGAGAGTGGAACCTGGTCGTTTTATGAGGGGTTCCGTTCTTCACCCCTATTGTTTCTTTTCTCTACTGTGTGACTTTGCGCACGCATTCCACCGTCGTTGAGCGTCAGTCTTTATGCGGGTGACTCGGCGGTTTGGTCCTCCGACCACCGTAAGGAAGTCGCGGCCACTCAGGTTGAGATTGATGTGTCGAAAGTCTTGAGGTGGAGTCGGGAGAAGAAGCTGACCCTCAATCTGAATAAGTGCGAGGTAAGTTTCTTTAGCCGTGACACCCTTGAGAGTAGGTGTCACACCCATAGTCGAAGGTTTAATCCTAACCCTGTTTTTTTGGTCGTGATGTACGACTGGATGCTAACCTTCCGTCCTCAGGCGGATAGGGTGGCTATAAAAATGATGAGAGGAAGCCGCGTCCTGGGGGCGCTGAATTGCCGGGAGTTGGAATGGAATGGTCAGCTGCTTCGGTGGGTGTACCAGACCCTCCTCTTGAGCACTGCCAAGTACTGTGGGGCGGGATGGCTACCTTGTCTGTCTAACTCCGCAGTGGAGGTTCTTTACCGCGCAGAATAAGTGCCTGGGATTCATAACTGGTTTATACTCTACCAAGTCGATGCCACTCGCTTGAAGGCTGGCTTCCTTTTGTTTCATACCGTCGTCCATTGTGAAACGGCCAAAGCACTGGAGAAGTCTCTGAGGCTTACGAGCTCGAAGCCTCGGAGGATAATCTCAGAGCACGTGGTTTGTTACCGCTTTGTAGCCCGCAGTAGCTTTCGCAAGATGGGTAATGAAACATGCGACAGTATTTGGTTAACAGCCCAAAGACGCCTTGAGTTCCCCCTGTCACTTCTGCCCCGTAGCAGTGGGAGAACAAAGGGTGGAGTGTCAACCTCTTATTAAGGGGGGGCAGCTGTTGTAGTGATTCTGAAGCTGTTCAAACTTCACTGTTTATACGGATCGATCGGCTGAGAGTGGTGTGCGGCGCGGGGGTAGTGCTGCGGTAGTTACGAGTGTGTCAGATGAAAATCTGACCATTGTGGCAAATCGGCGGTTGAGGGGTGCGGAGTTCAGTTCCTCCTTCTATACGTAGGTGGGCGCCTTGAGATTGGGGGTGAGATGGCTTGGGACTAATGGTCGGGGCGGTCGGTATTTGATCTGCTCCTATAGTAAGTCCGCCTTGGCTGCTTTGAGCAGCGAGACATCTTTCTGTAACCCAGATATTGGTTCAGTGAGATCTTCTTTGATGCGGGTAGATGGCACGATTCATTTGCATTTTGATCATGAGCTCTACCAACGATGCCAAATACTAAATGTCTTACTTTTTCTTCTAAGTACACAACATTTTCAATATTCAAAGAATCGATACATTTTCCAGGTTTTCTGAAGTAATACGCATCAGCAGCATGCTCTGGTCTTTGAATATGTAAGATGAACCCATCTATGAGCCAAACGATATGACGACATTCCAACATTCGCAATGGCGTAGTTAGAAGCTGATAATAATGTGGAAGAAAGATATAATCCCGAGCAACAGAAACTAAAAGTCGTCAAATCTATGTGTATAACTGAATGCTGTGGATTTCACAATTCCTTGTGAACGCACCGTTTGATGATAATAGCCACCTCCTAAAATAAGATAAAAACAATTTTGAATAAGTACCAAAAAGATAATTAAAGTTAATCAAATACCCAAGTGATTATATTTAGTATGTAATTTTATCTGGTGCAAGCTCAAATTTATTAAAGCTTTTAATAGATAATTACATTCGCATGACACTCAATTATTTTTTTCCCTCTCTATAACAAAGCTTTTATAATTTCATACTTTATACTACTGTTATACATGTGATCTATTATAAAGACGATAGCTTAAATATCTTACCAGCAAGATATTGAAGGATTGTTTCCATCATTTACTTTGGAGCAGCTAGAATGAACCCCCTTTATACAAATTCCACCGACTTTTATGGTATTCGTCCAATAATATGTGCTGATCTACTTCGGATAACCTAAATGCGACTTTATTATCTCTTAAAGAGGTAGAATTTTGTGTTATCCTTACAGCACGCACAGCTCTTATGGCTAGATCATCCGCTAATAAAATTATAGTCGCCATATTAAGATGTCCTTAATAATTCAACCACAAATTAGTTATGAAAACAAGTCACTGGTGTGTGCCACTATAGGGTATGTGATAGTACATCCACGATATTCTCAACGCAAAGCATTATTAAGTAAAGTTCATTAAACCAATTGAAAGTGTGAACTACCGTTTAAGTTAGAAAAGTCTAACCACCTGATCGTTGAATACTTTTCCTATTACAGAAACAGAACAGAATTATCTTCTAGATCTGCATTATCAGTAATACTGTAGTTAAAACAAATGTAAGCGCAGTCAAACTCAGTTAAACCGGTTTGACTTTCAGTTACTTCGATGGCCATCACATTTCCACGTGCCGCCTATTTCTAAACCGTTTAGAAAATTGAGTTCACACTTTCAGTTCGATTAGAAAAGTATGTAATCTTTCGTATAATGATTGGGAGATTGATTAAATTAGTAGTTAACTGAATTTTTCAGCTCAACTAAAACTAAATGAACTGAACTTTATTTAATAGGAATCACAATGATCGGGATATTAGGCTTGTTTGAAAAAAATCAATAAATGTACTTGAATGACCGATTACTACCATTACTATACCTCTGATAAAAGTTTAAATAGAAAATCGAACTCAGTTATCTTGAATTAATCTGAATTGACCTTGACCTTGTTCAAATATACTAATAGGAAACCATAACAACCAAAAAACAATTACTCGATTCTGATTAGCTGGAAAATTCCTTCAAAAATTTTGCATTGAAATTCAAAACAATTTTCCTTGGGTGGGGGAATAGTTTCAGTTTAGATTTCAGGGGTCGGGGTATAGTTTCAGTTTCGGTTTCAGGGGAAAATAGTGAAGCAGACATCCATCTTCCATACTACTTACATATATAATCAATACATGAGTGAGAATAACATGTACCTTAGAAATACAAATTATAAAAAAACTTTGCTATCTGGGGCTTCATATGACATATAACATGGAAAATACCTAGGTTCTATCCGCTGCTTCTATTTATTTTCCATTTCCATGAAAAACGTATTTCAGTATATATTATATTTGGTATATTTATATAAATAATATTTCTTTATAGAATTAATAACCAATAGAATCAATACCTACCTACTGATAATTATTTTATATTAACTATCCAACTAATATCTTAATATTCAGAAGCACTGAACAGTTCTTTTCTATGAATTTATTAGTGCTTTTTATATTAATAATACTTATTGTCATAGAGAGAACAAAATGAATAACTACAGTATAGCTAAAAGTGATAGACTGATTTTACCACGAAAATATTTGTTCAAACAATGAGAATTAAATAGGGAAATATCATAGAGATCGGATAGCATAGGATCGCTAATATCCTGTTTCTATGGGAAATATATGATTAAAATTTATTTTTGAAACATACTACTTATTTTTAAACAGTAGTACAATAAACTAGTAAATGAATAATTTAGACAAGTATAATAATGTAGAAGTCATGTAATATATTTTAAGTTTATTATATACAATTTATTATATTCTATTACTCACATTACGTATAAGTTTGTTTGCTATTAATATTGTCATTCTCTTATTTACTAAATGTGTTAATCATGATACCAGAATTTGATATTCTCTGGTTTTTCGAACAAATACGAAATATCACGAAAAGCAACATTATATTTTGGGATCGAGGCGGGGTCGGGGCGGTTTTGTAAGCCTTTTTGTTGTTTACAAACCCTGAAAGGAGAGATATAATCCATTTTCAAAAAGAAGAAAAAATCTTGCAGAAAATGATAGTGACACATTTTAAATAATTTAGATAGTATTGTTAAATTTCAATCACTCAATGATTCCTTTAGATAAATTTACATACAAAATTTTGCTCAGCATTTAAATGTAATTTTTAATAAAAATTTTTAAAATAAATAAACTTCAATTGTACGAGACAGAGTACAATTCCAAATAGGAGAACGAGCAGTTAGGGAATCAGCAGCATAAGAAGGAACCAATATAACGTGAAAATTTATCCATCGTGGCAAAATGCATTCTGCTGAAGCTACAAGTTAAAACAATAAGTCAATTGTTTATTGTCCCTACAAAATAGGAACTGTTGGACAGTCTAGGACCACAAATATACAATTTCAAATTCAATCGTGAGAAACTGATTTCTTCTATATAGTATACTACATTTGTCATGCAGCAGGATGATTAACAGACAACAACAGATATCATGTATTATTTATAGCATACTTACGAAAAGAAAATATCGATTATGGATTTTATGCTATATATTGATATATGCTTATCACAAAAAAGTGCACTAAAGTTTGACTATCTTCTATACAAGCAAGATACACTAGAGTTCGTTCATATCATGAATAAAATCACTATGGGCAAGGACCATCCCACGGACGTCAGGATTTTGATAAATTGATCTTCTGCGGATACCGCGTAATCCAAACATTAAATCATCTAGTGGCAGTAGACCATATGCTAAACTTATTTGTACTAAAGCTCATACATTATACAACACATATTTAGGACTATTGTAATATTCAATCAATATTTATTCAAAATCAGGGGCGGATCCAGCTATCATCGCGCGAGTGCACTTTCACTTTACTAAAAAAAAATCAAATAGTATAATTTGCTAAAATGCTCAAAAACAATGATTGATTACATTGAATTGACATACAATCTTATTTCAGACACATCTATATTAATAGTATCAATTTGAAATGTATAATATATTATTTATAATATCAAAACGTCATTAGCTAGAAATTAGCAGATGATAATTTCAAAAGCCTTTAAATGCATTCTTAGCGATAAAAAGGCAACATTTTCAGCACTACGCGCTCATTTAGATGATCAGGTAACCACCTCTCCATGGACACCCAGAAGATTAGACTATGAGTCCTGGCGCCGCGATGCCTCTATTCTGTAATCCTGGATTCGCCCCTGAAAATGAATTGCTTAACCTATAACTCAAAAAGATTAATTAACGTAATTAACTGCTTTCATTTTGAATTAACTATATAATTTAAACAAATATCGAAAATGTAAAAAAATAAAATTTTAATTGTTTATTTTAATTAAATGTATGTTATTTGTAAAAGAATATTAACAAAAATAACCTCTTTGAAATGATGTAATTTAAAATATAATTATCGAAACAGTAAACCTACTATCTATAATTATGAATTAATACATTAACATATCGTTATTTATTTTAAAATGTATAAATACCATTTACTGTGCGGTCTTAACATGGGCGAATTCAAGCGGGTGCCCTGGCCTCGCCTTTTGGAATAATTTTTTTAATTAATTATTACATATCGCTTTCATTCTAGTCTTTTAAAATATAAAATTTTAATAAAATCAGTCATTTATGTTATGGATATATGTCGTAGATTCCAAAGTATCCGCTTAATTTCATCGCCCTTCGGTGCTATTTTCCGTCCGGATTTTTAATGCCCCCCTTTTAAAAAAATATGGATCTATAGGCATGGTCTTTTATTATCAAAAAGTTTGTTTAGTCTTTATAAATGAAAATAAAGTAAATAAATATCGAGTAAAAACACAAATTTAAGCTCCGTTTAATTTTGATGGTCTTTATCAAAGCAAACATAAAGCAAAAACATGTGTGTATATACAATATATATTACTTATAGATTATTTAGAGATATTTTCTATATAATTGCAAAACAATTTCTAGTTATGTTTATATATACTGTATATATATATATTTATTCTACTCTATCAAAGGAATAATTTTTTTACCACACAAACATTTCATATTACTAATTTAACCACATTACAATTTATTATATGAAGAGTAAAAATACTTCTAAATTATAACCTTTTGATAAAGTTTTAGTTCAAAAGTGATTTTGCCTGACAATTTTGATTAACACCTATAAATTTTATAAAATCATCGCAAAGTCTAATAAATTACATCAATAAAAATACATATAATTAAAAACCAATAGTAGGTATATATATTTTATTTTAAATGCAAATTTCAATTTATCTCGTTGGTGCAAAATTAATTTTTTTAAAATCATTGCAAAACTTGACCAATTTGATAAAAACATACAGAATAATTTGAATCATCATATATGCTCAAATCGAATTGCAACAACAATTAAATAAAAGTAACATTTATACAACACAGAAAAAGTAATAAATTAACAAGTAAATTTACCACTCTCTGTAAAAATTAACGGTAAAAAATAATAAAGCAATGTTGACCTATTTATGTATATTTAAAATGTAGTTTTAAAATTTTCATATATAACATTTGCGTTGAGTAAAAATAGTAAATTTAAATTCATCTTTAAATTTAATCTTATTTGAAAAAGTATTTATTTGATTAAACCTTTGATAAAATACTTATTACATGGTCGATGTTAAAAAAGAATAATCAGTAAATAGTGTAATATGATAAACGTACTGTTTTTCTATAATTTGAATAAGGATTTACCGATAAACATTAAACATATTGCCACACTAATAGTAAAAATGATTGACTATTCTCCACTAACCATGAGATAGATATATTATACAGTTTTATCTATTTAATAAATTAATCAAATATATAATCCATTTAATTGTATATCACTTCTACATTTTTAGATATTCGAAAATTATCAAAGTTATCAATGATTTGGCAGTAATTGCTTTCTATATTTAAAACACTTATCATTCCTTTAATTTTGTTAATTATTTGTAATTATATGTATATAAAAATAATATTTCTTATTACTAACATTTAATGTAACAATAATATATATGTTAACATGTACTGTATGTATGGGAAAGGAAGGGCGTACACAGGGGTTTTTGGGTACGAGCAATCCGTCTTTTTATTGAGGATGTCCTTTTTGAAAGTGATGTTAAAACAAAGTTTGTGGAATTTTTGATAACTCTTCAGCATCATCTACGTCATGTAGTAGCTATACCTATATTTTGTTTCCATCTATTCTCAGCTCTGACTGTTATTTATATCTATGATAAATATAGTGATTACTATCCTATACTGTTTGACTTCGTATGCTTCCGTTAATTGATTGATTTCAGTCTTACTTGTTCAGCTTTGTTATTTTCATTACATGGCGACTTTCCGAACACCCTATATAAAAACAATATTTTAAAACGAACAAAACACTTAAAATTGTCCAAATTATCCTTTGAAAATCCTGTGTACGCCCCTGAAATACAACAAATTTATTTTTCTCAATAATTAAAAATAAAGCGTATTATTTTGCCAGCATTTATCAAAAATGTTACTTCTTTTGTAATATAAGTAAATATAAAGGAATCAGTCCATAAAAAAGCCTACTACATGTCCATTTTCCACTTTGCAAGAGTATTGTTAGTTTTACAAAAATACTGTTTTTACAAATATTAAAGTAAAGCTTATAAATACCATAAGATGACGCTCAAATTTGTCATGGAATTTATATATATATATATATTATATACCGTTAATAGAATCTACTTAGGTGTTTTCCCCAGATTAATAAGTATATAGTTTAATACTGAGCTGTACAAAGTATGTACGTCACTTTAGATATTTAAACAATCGATTATTACAAATAAATATAAAATTAAGTTTCATTTTTATAACTCTTGCAAACATAATAAGTGTATTCAAATAATTCTTTTGACAAAGAATTATTACAAGTGCACTTAAAAACATAGAATATATACAATAATATTTAGAACTTAATTTAATCCAAAAATTTGAGTTATAGTTACTAGCAAAATTGTTAAACGATATAACTGGTTTCATTCAGGACAGTGAAATATGATTAAACGATTAGAATTATATTAATTTCTCCAAATCGCATTTTAAGCAGTTAAAGCAATGTATTATCTAATTTATTAACTATATTAAATTTGATGATTCTTTACAGAAAATATTATTTACTATAATATACTATATCACAGATACGGTGATACCCCTAAATATATTATTAGCATTTTTTATAATATATAGTATAGTATAATATAATAGTAATATAGTATATTATAATATAGTATATAAACATTTTTCAGAAGATAATATATATATATATATAACTAGTAGTAATATACTCCACTAATAATTATTCAGATCAAATATTAAGATCCATGCTGTATAAAAGAACAGCTCTCCATAACTTATTCCATACTCCGGGCATAAACTCATTATTAGCAGCCATTAAAAATATGTAATCTAGGATAGTCGAGCTGGCATGACTAGGTAACATCGGCGTATAGCTATGCCCCTTCCAAAACTGTATTCTCTGAATATGCATCTTTTCAGCTAACACTCCTGTGACATAAACGTCATCAATCCAAAAGAATTTGGTGTATGTGGCGCACCAGACGAGGGCCCGGGCTAATTTAGCGTCCATAAGATAGGCCAGCCCTTCGCAATACACTGGATACTTATTCGGCCGATATTCAGCCCTGGTAACTGTCCACTTTTTGAGGTGACCAGTAGGCTTGCGCTGAGGCTTTGCATTAGCAGTGGCCGTGCAATAGAAAGACATATCTAGCGTGTTAGTAACCAAAAACTGGATCACATGAAAGATGTCTACAAATGTGTCGTCGTCGAGTTTCAAGAGATACCGCGCATTTGAGCAGTATTTAGCTGTCCATTCCATAACTGTCATGTGTTTGCGAGTCATGTTACGATAATGTTCAATGTAGTCTCTTTGAATGATGTCCCTGGAATGGATGAGAAACAAAGTGTTTAGTTAATGTTAAATTATTAATCGATAATATATATGGAATAGTAAAAATAACAATTTTAAAACAATAAATATAAATAATAAATAAAAAACAATAAACAATATTTAAATGATAAAGTCTTATAATTTCGATTTCATTAGTTCAAGATTTACAATATAAACCTGTTAACAAACAAAATATTACACACAAACTTAAATATTTATGAGCGTTTATACTAGACGGTTTTAGTCGTGGATTTTTTAAATACGAAACTCCTTTACTAAATGAATTGTCATATTACTGCTTCATTATAAACATAACATATTACTTTCTTATATTTACAGTGAAAAAATAAAATATAATAAACAAATATAATAATAATAAATAATAAATATTTATGTCATATTACGATATAATGTAAGTAATTACTGATGTTATTTTTATGAGCGTCAACAAAAGCATGAGTCGGAAACATTGAAAATATATCTGCAATAATCAAACATAACTGTCCAAATTCTATGTAGAGGAGGGAATGTAAAAGCATCCCATGCACATCACTCTACCATATAGGCCTACACTCCAAATATGATATTCACTAAAATTAATCGTCAGCTAATAATAATTAATAACTTGACGTTTTTAACACTGGAATAATCATTTTGGTATAATGTCCTTAATTTAGATGTATAAAAATATATAATCTATAAATATTCTTACAAAAATTTGAGTAAAACTAAAAATACAAGCTAACATAGAATAGCGGCATTTAAATTCAGGCAAGAGCTCAGTTTATACATATAGGGTATGTTACAATCCAAGCTATGTTATCCAAAGGTTTATTATATAATTTGCAGTCTTCTAAACTCAGTCCAAATTTAATTAATAACATGTTCAACATTATACAAGTTATTATAATAATAATTATATTCAATGTTAGAATTATTGATTACTTTTTGGTATCCAAATTCACCTAAATCCAAATTCTAGACAGTGTACTAAAAATGATGCGGTGGTATATCCCGTATAGACATTAGAATACAACTCATTGACTAGTTACTAATGTACGTGTATAGGTTTATTTAAAACCATTAAATGGGAAAAAGAAAAGGAAAGAAAATAAATCGATGTGTAAATGTCAATAAGGTCGTAAAAGTTTAAAAAAATATTTTAATGTGTTACAAATATATTACACACTTTATGGATAATCTTAAAATAAATATTGATGCATTTTAATATCCCGGAAAAAAGAGAAATCCCTGCGATACCAGGATATACCGTTATCAGTCAATGCACATTTCTGTCCCATTAGTTTATTTATACTGCTACTGTCACAAACAGCTGTATGATGAATATTCTTAAATTACGGGACTCCGGTTATAGTTGGAGCCGGAATTGAAAATAAAAGTTATACTTATAAAATACAAACAAGTTTTCATCAATTTGTTTATTTTTCACTTTATTTATAGTGTCCGAAAATTAATTCGTATTTTGTTTATATTGAAAAAAATTAAATTTATATTATAAGTTTAGGTATTAAAAAAGTTTCTTAATATGTATTGTAAATATTACGACATGTATATATATATATACCCGAAATCATCATGTCTATGTACAAAAATGTATGCAATAAAACTGTACTTATAGGTATATAAAATTGTCTTTATATATAATTCACATTATTAGTAAAGAATTTTTCCACACTCGTTTTGCAGCAAAATAGAAAATTGTTTGTTTATTTGATGAAGTGTTAAATAACTGAGGAAAATTTGAACAAAACTTTTAACAACTTGAACATCTCGAATATTGTTGAATATTGTCATGCATTAAAATAATTTTCTTTGTTGGCTTTTCAATATCTCGAAAGTGAATATCCGAAATCCAATTTTCGAAAATAAACACATTTTTGGGCACCCTATATACTATTGTATAATAGATTCTATTACATATTGTATTTTTTAATAATTTATAAAATATTACATTTAAATATTTAAAAAAAATATTATTCATTTTATTCTTCATAATATATATTTTTTGTTTTGTTTTAGAGTTTAGTGCTAATGTAGTTTACTAATGTAATGTAGACATACTAATCATTAATTTTTCAAAAACATTAGTTAAATTAAATTTGAAGCTAATAAACTATTTCGTTAGTAAATAAAAGTAAAGTAAATAGTTTGTGTGATCTGTGCAATTTGCGTATCAGATAAAAAATATAATTAAATGTAAACATGTATTTTTAATCCATTTAAATAAATAAAACAATATATACGCTATTTCAATGACAGTATTATTAAATTACATTATACAGTTTAGATGTAACTATATATTTCCATACAATCTTTTAAATATATACTTAATATTGATTCAATAAAGAAATTTGGAACTTTTAATTAATAAATATTATATTATTGCGAAGATAAAATATTTGAATTTAGTCTATATCTTTTTGAGTATTTGATAACGTCATGAAATTATACCGTTTGCATAAATTCTTGTAAGTATTTCACAAATTTATTAACAATAAAATACTAAAGTGTTCTAGGATAAAATCCTTACAATGGAGATATACAAATATATTGCTTAATTATTAATGATAGTCTCATTGTTTTTGTTAATAAAAATATAAATATATAAACATAATATTACCATTAGGTATAATATTTAATTTTATTAAAATTTTAAAAAATAATTATATTTATTTAATTTTTTAATATATTATATGAATATTTGTATGTATATATAATAATAAAATTTATATATATATATAAGTCATTTCATTTAAATTTCACGTTGTTCTCAAGTATATTCTAAAGATTTTTTACTCATTTTAATAAAAATGTTATCCATATATTGAATAATTGCAAAATAAAACTTTTTTCACTAATGTATTAGTCGTATCTGTTTATGATCTGTAAGCAAAAATAAAAATTGTGCCATAAAATGTACCACGTATGTATCTGATCAATATTGCTAAAAAAATACCATTTATATATATTGTATTTAGCAAGCAACAAACAATACATTTTCATATGATAATTATAAGTTGCAAGCAAACTGAACGGGACTGCTAAAGATTTTGATACAATAAAAATGCGCGTGATGACCCGCTTTTACAGAAAATCAGAAGGATCACTGTAAAATTCAACATTTCAAAATTACCTAATATTTTAGATAATTTTTTGAATTTCGGTAATTCATTGGGGGGATTTCATCAATATTCTATTGGTTAATTTTCACAAATTAATAATGCACTGATAGTGTATTTAACACGTTTTAGTATATTATTTACACAAGTAAATGACTGATGAAAAATTTGAAAGAATAGAAATATGGCACTGCTTCTGATCCCTTTCTGTATCTAAAAGAATTTTGTTTAATAAACAATTTTTTAAAACTGGTTAAATCTATGGTATAATAAAATATTGTTTTGGATGA
This sequence comes from Coelogynopora nodosa, assembly GCA_034780555.1. Classification (NCBI taxonomy): domain Eukaryota; kingdom Metazoa; phylum Platyhelminthes; order Proseriata; family Coelogynoporidae; genus Coelogynopora; species Coelogynopora nodosa. The sequence continues at coordinate 19,656 of JAUZND010043221.1, read as the reverse complement.
AATAAAATTGAAACAACAATTTTACTTTTTATAAATAAACTATATACTAAATTTGAAAGTTTTTACTTAAAGTCTTTGTCAGCAGAAAAAACAGAAAAACATAAAAGACAAAATCATTTTTATACACGAGTTAAAAAAGCACGTATTAAAAAATTCAATTCAATTTAATTAAAGAAATTAAATATTCAAAATATAAATGAATATCATTTATATAATATTTTACAAGAATTATACATTTGTGGTGTATAAAAAATAATTAATTATATATGTACACGAATATAAACATTAACTGCTTCGTTAAATTTTTAACTCTTGATAAAATGTATGAAAGTTGCATATTTGTTTGTTATATTAAACTAATCATGATATCATTTTAATATAAAAATAATTATTCATAAAACGATTTTTATACCACGTAAATTATATATATTTATTTATATAGATATTAATATATAATAAAATATAAGTTATAAATTAGAAAATGTACATTTTTTAAGCAACTCATAAAATTAAAAAAATATATATAATTCATATTTGCTATACTTTAAAATTTAACTATATTATAATTGATAATTTTAATAGTTAATAAATAAATACTTCAAATATTGTACTCTCAAATACCCTTTTATCACGCACAATATTATATGTGAGTGTCTGTGCTTAAGACTATAAATTAGTTTTAATTGCATCTAAAAATGATAGACTTATTATATGTGCAAAGCCAATCTATACCTATAAAATCTGGAATAAGCGGCAATCTGTATAATATCTATATATACTATATAGATATATACAGTAAATATGCATGAAATTTATTTTGTAACTTCGTCCCTGGGTTTGAAGCTTGATTCAACGAATAGTATGGATAATATTTACCTAGAATTGATAGACTAAACACGCATAATCCTTTTGACACACGAACTTCGAATGATTTCAGGTTCAAAATGTATGTGTAAGCAAGGTTGTTTTTCTCAAAACTAGCTGTCTGTGAATAGAGAGAAAAAAAAATCTGTTACGAGGCAAGGTATTAGTAGATGTTATTTCATTTTACGCGGATGGACATTTTAATGCCATAAGAAAGTTCCGTGTATAATGAAAACGATAAATTACGAACTAACGATATTGAAATCTATATAATAAATTGTATTGGATTTTGCTGACAGAAATATGTGAGTGGTATAATGAAGTAATTAAAATAATATTCTATTCCAGAAAAAAGTAACTGAATACTATCTATTTATAATTTTATTTCTAACATATTTTCGTTAGGTAATTACTCCCAAAATTCGAACAGTCAGAATGCATGATTTAACTCAAAACAGTAACATTGAAACAATAACATTTTTGAGTTGTCGAATTTTGTGATTTGCATAGTGAACATATATAATAATGACCAATAACGTATTCGAATAATGCGTAACTATTCTACTTTGAAACGCTGCCGAACATAAAAAAGCAACAGAATAAGATTATTAAAAATGTCATTAATTTTTTCTGTACTGTGCTTATTAAGTAATTGTGTATAATAATTACGTATAATCAATTATATAATAACTATTGTGTCTAAAGCTACAAGTTAAATAGTAAAAGTTAAATAATTGACATTAACCTTTTTTAAAGTTTGATTTAGGCACCATCTTGCCATTTATCTATTACAGTGTAACTATAACGTCTGTATTGCTATAATCCGAGACTACCCCCCTTTATACCACCCTTTATTTGAAGAAAAGTTAAATGTATTTAAAACTAATTACATACATGATAAAAATCTCATACATTTCATTCGTATGATACATGATAAAAATGTAATTAGTATTATTTTTTCTAAGCATATGTTTTTCAGAGCATCGATTACGTATAAAAACCCCCATATAATTTTCAAAAGTATTAAATATTTTAATTCTCAACCAATGTCTATTATAATATTAATTACATCAATGATAATATAGGATATCAAAATGACGAGAATTTCATTTCATTTCATTACAGTATATATTTTTATAATATATTAAAATATTGTATTATATAACCTCAGCCGAATTCCGCCAAGATGAAAATTGTAGATAAACATTCTTTATTTATTTAGGTCGTATTAGCCAACTCTGTATGCTTCATCCTAGTTCATAATGACGAAAGTACAATTATGGGCTGAGGTGTGTTTTGTAGTATATATACAATGTTTTATTGCAGTTTCTATAACTCATATTTATACTTATGTCAAATTAAAAAGAGGCCACTTTGGCATCCTTGAGGAATTTGAAAAATCAATAATCAATATTTAAGGGCCACTCCTAATTGGTCCAAATAATATATTTGGAAAGTAAACATAATTTTTATATCAATATGAATTTAAACTATGTTCTAAATAGTAATTTACATATTATCTGACGATTTCAACTCACTCTGTTGAAAATGGAAATATAAATATTCAAAATGACATCAAAATATGACGCCAAAATGAGCAATTTTGCAAAAAATGCAATGATCATACATGATCACTTGAAAATTACATATTTAATAAATCACTATGTATTTATATAAGATACGATTTAAAATTCCGAATAGTATACAATTAAAAATATCTATATAAACATATCGTGTAGGTACTTGAATAAAATAAAAATGGCCTCCAGACTTTTTGTCAAAAAAATTGATTATCATGCATTACACGAAAACGACATATATTTTATATATTAATATACATTTATTAATTATGTAGAACTATATTTTGAATTGCTTTTAATACATACACAAGCAACACTCAGCAGAACAACAAAACTTTGGATCGACAATCTGATCAAGCCAGTGTTCATCATAATTTTTGTACGGGCAGAACGTGAAGCGAGCCTTTGCACATGTCGGTAGTTCAACAGATTGTCAATAAATAGATCCTTATTGAATTATCAATATCGTGGCAGGACGGACTGCTTGCGATGAAGTGAATGTAACAGAATACCACTTTCTATTGACAACAAACAGATGCAAGAAGTTGAATCTACTTGGCCAAAAGAATTTTACAATGTTATTCCTAAAAAAGTTCAGACGATGGCTGTGAGCAAGAAGCATATAAAGGTGAATGTTTTGCTCATCTATGACACTGGTCTCATATATACAATGGTGATGTGTCTTGAACAGTCCAGGGAAATAGACGTGAATGATGTACTTTCGTAAGAACTTTGACCAGTGCCTTCCTGAATGTTTGAAGATAATGGTGACATGAGGATTAGCTAACACAAAATCCACATTCAAGAAAATACTACAAATTGAACGCTCGAGTATATATTAGTATATGTAGTCCACAAGTAACGATCATTGAGGGCTGTGCACTACTGCGTGGATTGTAAAGGGGCCAACCAGCGGAACAGTACAAAACTTTTCCAACAATTTCTCCAACAATATTATCAACCGACTGCTAACTACCGAAGTTCAGCTGATTTTTAACTGGTACGATCTGATCAATACAACTTAATCTATAATAATCAATTTGAAATGGAATATTGAAATGAAGTAATGTAAAAATGAAAAGTAATTAAAACAAATTAAATACTAGAAGCTTATTGAATATTCGTAAAATTTAATTTAAAGAGAAATTGAAATGTTTCAAAATGAACTTTAATTACTAAATACAAAATATAGATTTATAAATATTATTAAAAATATAGATTTACTAAATATATATAGTTCATTGTTAAAGGTAATATTTGGACATTTAAAAAACTACTATCATCATTCGTAAAAAATAAAGAGAAATTATATTAGTAAATGAACACAGGTTATTCAATCCTCAACACCACATCAATGCGACTGTTAGTCATTATTGTTATAGTTAACTAATCAATGGAAATTTCTTATTGATGATACAAATAATGCAGATTATAAAATTTTACAACAAAATGTCGTATATAGCTCACTGCATAAATTTATTATATTTTCCTTATAGAAGAGAGGAAAATGGCAATGCTTTATGAATTCTTGGAATACTAATTGTGGGCATTTAGATGTGGTGACTTACATCTCTATATATAAAACATACATTAACATATACTTTACTGTAGTTACTATTAACTAAATATAGAATGTATAAAATTGTTTTTTGATTTTTGCTGTATTTAACAGAGTTTTTTAACAAACATGTGTTTTATCATTTGAAAGAATAGCCTGAAATACATCCAACGTCCCAGCACAAGAATCACATAAAGTTTTGTTCATCATATAATAGTGCGTAGTTTTTAATAATATTGCATATTAAACCTACGTAACGAAAACAATTCCCATTAATATATGTTATTACAGACAAGAATATCAATTTATTACACATTATTGTAATTCCATCCATATAATTATATGATAATTGCGTAGATTAATGAGGTATATTAATAATTACAATAGATCAATAATGTATTTCATATACTATATCAACTTTACATGCACACTTTATATTTTAGGTCAGAATGTGAACTTTGAAACTTGCTAGAAAAACACCAACATGTAAAACTATATAACATGCAGTTATCTATTCACCCGAAAACCGGATGTTAAAAGTAAGCATTAACATGTGTAGTATACACTAATAATTATTGTATGCTTTGAAACAGAGCATGTGCATATGATTAAAGATAGATATTACGTATATTGACAGTTTTGGACGTAACATGAAGTTTTGAATAAACGTTCACAATTCAACGTCAATCCTCATTATATTTTAAATATAAGATTATGATTGTTTATTATAGACATATATGAATAATAGGCTGTTAATATTATATTGACATTAATATTTCAAGGAAACGGATATGTTATTGGTGAATACTCAGTAACTCATGAGTGTCAAAAATTGTACTAAATTGATGAAAAAATACAACAAATATTATTTACACAAATGAAAATCTAAGAAAATACGAGAACATGTGAATATCATCATGATACATTCTTATTCGAACATTGAACGAAATTTTCTCTTAACTAAACAAAGTTAATGAAACTGATATGCGTACTTTAAAGTAATCTAGGGAATACAAGGAAAATATACCACATATTATAATACAAAGTATTTTGGAAAAACAAAAAGTTAGTATGATCCCTGTTGATAGAGCTTAAGTTTGCAAATAACATTAGTATTTATCTAAATATTTTGTATGTGCTAATGTTATGAATAATACCATAAACTTAAACGGTTCAATTAACTAAATGAACCATGTTAAAATAAAATAGTTAAATGATGGATCAATCATCTTTTGAAAGATACAAAATAAATAAATAAATATAGTACAATAATTATTATTACTATCAGACTATACAATATATAATTGTGTATTTTAAGTATAATATAAATGATTGGATGGAGGATTTAAATGCGGTTCTGACTTAAACCCAGAAGAAAAACCGAAGAAATAAATAACTAGTTTTCATGGTCGATATTAAAACAAATGCTAAATAAGTTAAACAAATAATGTCAATTTAAATTATGTAATAATTACTTAAAATTAGTTATAATTCTTTTATTTGTATATTACAGAATTAATTTAAATGTTAATATGTATTTTGACCATTGTTGTCAACATAACATTTGTTTTTATTAATTTCTTTGATTATTTTCAAATCTATCATGTTTATTTTAGCTAATTTTTCATTGATGATCTTGAAAAATAGGTTACATTTCCTTTAGATTTGTCCTCCGGATTTTCCTTGCGGTTTTTTCCTCCGGATTCAAGTGACAACCTTTAAATGCATAGAATGTGTAAGTCGCGAAGCGACGAATTCATTTTTAATTTAAATCCGATAATCCAGTTATTTATTCAAATTTGATTTTACCGTAAATAAAAATTATTAAAATTTAATGATTTTATGTATAAGTACTACTACCAAAGTACTTACATTGAATCATTTTAAAATTAATTAATAACTCTTAATTTTGAGTCTTTTAAACGGTTTGAATGTACTGCAATAAACAGTACAGAATACCATTTACGGTGAAATAAATAAATATTACACATTTCTATTTTTTAAATAATAAATCAAATATTTTAGGGTGTGAAATGTTAACATCTAATATAAAAATTGAACGATTTCATATCACACTCATGATATCAACAATTTCACAACTTTTAAATTTAATGAACAATGGTATTTGTAACATTCTAATTTTTGTTACTATAATTCTTAGTCTAGAATTCATGGCAAACAAAATGATGAAATTTGAGTAATTACGTAGATAATTAAGTTCTGTAGTTATTAAAAACATAAACTGTTTACTATTATCTGCAATTTATTCGACTCAATTGTGTTTATCTCACAATTATGATGTACATTGTATATGCTTTTTTTTCCATTTTTATCAAAGCATGTGCCACCTTTTTAATGTAGCCTATTTAAGGATAGTATGTAGCCTTTTTTTATTGTATTTTTTATATTTTTTATATACATTTTAAATATATATATATATTTTTTTAAATATTTTAATTGTATGTAGCCTTTTTTTTAAGGATAGATGTAGCCTTTTTTTTAAGGATAGATGTAGCCTTTTTTTTAAGGATAGATGTAGCCTTTTTTAAGGATATTAAAAAAATCTATTTGAAAGTTTTACACATATAAGTCATGAAAGGTTAATTAGGTAAGTATAGCATGTTACTAATAAATAAAAATCGTTTCCTCATTATACAGATTTTTGTAATTCTTTTTCTCTTATTTTGTTATAGCTTATATAGTCGAGTCAATTTGTAACTAGACCCAAACAAAATTACCACGAAAGGTTTTTTGATGAAATGCAGTACTAGTTAGCATTTTAAATAACATACAAAAAATCTAGTGGATTGTGACCATTGTAGATAAGGGGTAATTTACATTATTTTGTACGGGAGCTTAAAAAGGCTATCTGCTAATTACCGACAACCAAGGAATTTAAGCTCTATATAATGTCAGCGTAACAGTATTTTTTGAAAATAATCAAAAGGCTGGTCACCACCTTTCACATTTACTAAATAAAAAATGGAATAACAGGAATCCTCATTAAACCTAATTAAATAATTAATTTAACAGTGTGCTGTTGGACATTACAAAAAACACAGGTCTTCTCAAAGCAGAGTCGCCACATAATAAAACATACAGTTGCTAATCATCTGGTGCTTGGCAGTCCGTATCTTCTGCAAGACCAGCGAAATGTTCGGCAAGCACTAGAGCAGTTGCAACGAATGGATCTTCAAAAGACTGTCTGGAGCAACAAACATGTGTGACATAACTGGGATCAGCTGGTCATTATGCATGCTCCATCCCGCTTGCTTTCCAATCCAGGTCATGATCTGGTAGTACGCCCTGCGACAGCCATATGTTTTGGTGTTACAAACAACGACAAAGTGACAACTTTTCTGCTGAAAGTGTTATATCGCATGGTTGCTAGGGAATACGTACCAATGCAACCAAAGAGGACTGCCATTGCTTGGCAACCGAGTTCATCAATAACAACCATTGTCCGGTTTGATAGAATGAACGCGTCGGCACAAGACCGAAGGACGGAGTCACCTTTCAGAAATTTCTAGAAAGCAGTCTTTCCTAACACCAAAAATTCGAGAAGTCGAATCACAACCTGTTACTGCAAGCATAAACAATAACTGAGAATAAATATATTGTCCTAGAAATTCCTTCAGGTGGTTGATGTCATACACTGTAAAATTGCCGTGACACTTGGCAACTTGACATAGGCTACCTATATTCACATACTGCGTATAGTAAAGGGGTAAGACAAGGAGATCAGTATCTTCTCCAATCAGTGTGGTTGTGTTTTGTATAAGAGACTTATTCACTGCAGGCTTTACTATGAGTTCATCAGCATCCCTTGGTACGTTGACTACAGTGCAACCTCTTTTTTTCAGCTCGTCGCTTACCATCCAGATTAGTCTCTGTTTATTGCTATATGTTGTCATAAGTTCCTCCTTCTTGCCATGGAACTGTGATAGAACTGTCAAATGGATGAATATTATGCCGTCTTCTCTGATGTGTGATGTCTTTAACAAATGGCCCTTCCTCGTAACCGTCAAAGACAACGATTGCGCTCGAGTCATAATGCCAGACAGTAAAATCAGCATAAAACTGTGCAATTCGGCCATAGCTGGCTTCGAAGAATCAAACCTCAATCGAGGACGTGGCATTCTGTTTCTGGTGAAGGATCTAGGATGGCATCCCTTGCGTGATCACGTATTGCGCTAGGTAGTGGTGGCTTATCGGCCTTTTGAAAGTCATTAATGGCTTCAAACAGAGCAGTAGGAAAAATATTTAGCTCATAACTCATGACTTCCTACAATTATAAGTCTTCGGTTTTGCAGATTACCAAGAAACGTTGAAATAAAAGTGCAGAATCCATGGTTTGATCTGGAGCGACCTTAACTTCTGAGGTTTCTCCGAGTGTTTTGGCTTTCTGTTTTCTGGTGAAAGAGAATTTAAAAGCAGGCTGCCAATCATTTGCTGCATGACTTTCCGAGCTACAGAGTCGTATATGTTCACAGTTACATTTTCTGCAGCCCCCACTCCGTTTACAATATTCGTAGCGATGGGTCTGTCGAGAATGGTGAACCGATCTTCTTTAGATCGCCCAAGTTTCCTTTTCATCCTTGCCTCTGTCATGTCATTCTGCTGTTCAGATGTCATATACGACAGAGCAGTAAACTCCTGCATTGAAATATTTTACTCTGCAGAAGTGGGGCTTGACATGGTCCAGATAGCCGATTGTTGTTTGAACATTCCACCTGCGTGTGTCAAACACCTCCAGCACCCTTCAGTGATTTCATTGACGTTTGCTCGTTGATAAGGTCCGATCTGAGGCCAGTCCACAGGTGGCTGCTGCGACTAAAAACATGAAAGCCCTTTTCGAATTTCCTGAATACGTCTGGGTGTTGGTTTATAAGCTGACCCATCTAAGTGACATAAAAGTGACTGGATTTCAAGTAGTTGTAATATCCAGTAGCGGCGAATATAGGAATGTAGTCAGAAACAGCTGCCATTACTAATGTTCTAGCAACTTTAACCATGTCCTGGTAATTTAATCATAACTGGCTGGTCTTGGACCTAGCGCATAATTTCATCTTTCTTTCTTTCAGCTTATCGCTGATTCGACCGAGAGTCGGTGATGATGACACAGCTTCTAGAGTCACCTGGCCATTTCTGAGCTCCGTGTATTTCCGTTCAGCGTCCTCAACCATTGCAAATGTGGTAGCCTCATCAGACATCTCTGATAGCATTAAATGGTTAAGACATTTGTCTACAAGAAGATGGCCGCGGAATGCTCTTTGAACAGATTTTCCTTCACCATGTGTGATACTACATTTTAGTGTAGGCAGATCCCAGATTATCTTTAAGACCTGTTCCACCAATCAAGGTACCAATCACTCCTAAGAAGTTCATAAAGGTTAGGTATGAAAGCAGCCTAACAGAAGGACAATGGATTTTAGCTGGCTGCCAACTGGTGCATCCAGGATGATCTCTGCTGCCTTCCTGTACAAAAATTGATCAAATGTAATTACTATAGAGTAAAGTGGTGTTTAGACGCAAGACCACAAAAAAACTCTAGTGTTGACAAAATGCAAGTCTTGTTTAAATTTCTACTATTATTTTAATTAATATTATTTAATTTCTATTTAAATTGATGACGCTCCTTACAATACACGCGTGTTATTGATTATAAGACTCACTGTTAACGTAATATACTCATAGACTAAATAAAACAGATAGACGAATGTTCCATGAATTTTACTGAGGTCTAGCACAATAAATATCTAATATTTTCTAAGATTATCTAAGATATTAGGCTGCAATATAAATGAAATATAGCTAGTTTTAATTCCCGACGGCTATCTTGGACGCCATCTTGAAAATAAGTTGGTTTTAGATGTCAGATTTTACTAAATTTTTGGTATGTTTTCAAGGAAGTTCAGACATACCCAAATCAGTTGAAATACCATTGTTGCAATTTTTTTGAGATTAGGTAGTTATTTTTCGGATATTGACCCGTCTAATACAAATTAAAAATAGTATTTTTATGTTAAAACTAAACATTTCAATATATAATCTTCTTTATGTCTGGGACGATCTGATTCGCAAATCATCGCTCCTTACAAATTTAAATGTTTTGCTAGTTACATTTAATAATTATTATCACTAGGGAAATATTTTATTCTTTAAGAATTAAAAAAATTATTAATCAATTAATGCTTTCTACCTGATGTAATTTAGATCAAATGGAGATCTTACAAATAAAATCTGCATATTTCCATTTCATAATATTTGAATAAGTGAATGATGTGCTTTATTCTTTACTATATATATGAATTTGTCATTAGTTTATAAAGGACTTTATAAGGAACAAGCAAATTGTGGAATAGATTTTAGATTGTAAATATTTTGTGTCAATTAACACATTCAATGAAATATTTGAACTATGTAAATGTATAGGAAACGTTAAAAAGTTAATATAAAAAAGATCAATTTTAAAATATTCAATCTTGTTCTAAATCTTGATATTTAATTTAAGTTGGCACTTACCCATATTGATCGCTTTCATCATTGATTTTCTCCTGTAACGATTTATCGGCGTTCTTAGATATGCCCAAAAAAAAGGCTACCTGTATGCGATGCAGGCCAACTTGTCTCAGCGAACCCCATGTCTTGCGAATATTGGCTCGTCGTAGAAAATTGGTCGGAGTTGAGTGAACCGCTGCCAGAAGGAAGATATTACCTCGACACAGATGCGGCTCTGGTATTATAAAGGGCGTCGTATCTATATAGTAAATTCTATTATCTCTTTGCTTTCCTTTTTTACACATGGAGATGTATTTTGAGATTTCGGGACAATTATCCAATCCGAGTGGGCAGTCACGGTGAAGACGCTCTTGATACACAGAATCCTCTCTTGAGGGAGCTGTTTGACAGGAAATCAATGAACTGAGAAGGATAGTCACGAATAATGTCGCAATTGTCATTTGCTGTGAATTTATTTTCACAATTTTAGTCATGATGAAGATCTAATCAAAGGAGCAAAAGTGTCTTGGATTCTACAAATAAAATAATAAGCATAACAATTTAATAATTCACAATATTGTATAGGAATCAATACGAAAACTTGGTCGGGTAGTTCATAAAATCAATCAATTCATATCATCTGGGTAAAATCACACATGACTCGCTCCAATTTTATTCATTAATCGCGATAAGGTTTCTGGTTGACAGAGATAAGTGGAACACACTGAGTATATTTGTCGAATATAAGCGTGTGTTCGCTCACCTATACCCACATAGACAGAGTAACACACTTGTTTTTCTCTACTAGCTTTATATATTCACTATCAACACAACTGCTGCCAAAACCGAGCGTTTAGATTGGTGGACCAATATTCATAATGAAAAAATCTCATTTTTCTGACAATTCATTCATCATTATTAAGAAAAATATTCACAAGTGAAATAAAGCGTGTTTACTAATATTAATTTAGAAGAATATTATACAAATGGTATGATTACTACAAATAGTTAGTAAAAATCATAACGATTCTTATAATCACACTCAATAATCTTGGTTTCGTCATTATACAGCAATAAAAAATAAGAAATTGGCAGCGTGGCCATAACAAAACTTAAACTGTGTAAGGGTAACAAATCGATAGATTCTATTCAGTCGACTATGAGAAACATATCGATTAAAAGATGCTCATAGTTCGTTATCACAGCTAGTTATTTTATTTTTATATAATATAGTTGTTTTTTTAACGGTTTCACTTATTTCATTCTTTGTGAAATTCACACAATCATTTTAGGAATATATTTTTTTTCCATCTTAATTTGTATTATATAATTTTTTTTTATTGTTATTAAAAGAATAAAAAATTCAACTTATAGTTGTCTGAAATTTTAACTAAATTAAGTTGAACGTTATATTTTTTAACTTAACTCATCTCATTTTTTTTGCAATTTTTTATATTTAAAAATTAGTTAATATGATATAGTAGGCCTACTATCTATCTGCTATAGCCTATGTGTCTAGAATTAAATTAATAAAAAAATTGATTATTATACTTTTTATAGGATATATTGTTTAGGTTATAGGTTATAGTTACATCAAATATGTGTCTAAATAACTTATTTTATTGCAATTTCTAAACATTTAATATATTTGTAACATAATTGATTATTCTTATTATTCTATTATTGTTCTATTATTGATTTTTATAGATGAAATCTCGTAAATATTTACGTCAAACATAGCACAAACGAATTTGTCGAAGCAATCGTGTAGATATACTTTTAAGCAGTATTAGTCGAGGTCTGTCAATTTATTTTCGGTTTTTTAAACGTTCTGTTTTAATTTATTTCCAAAAAAATGATTTCCAGAAAATAATCACCTATACCAAAAATTGTTCAGGCTGATCTTATAGGTTGAAACAGTTCGTTAGCTGTGTTCAGAAACTTCATATATAGTCCATATAAGCCACTCAATGTTAATAACAATAATTTAAATCGAACTTATATATTGGACAATTTGAGTTATCAGAAAATTCAATAAGGTTCTTTAAGATTCAACTAACTGAGTAATCTTTAATTTGTAGTCCGCCTAGCCTGTGTCTGATTGAGTGCTTGGCACTTTCTATGCTTGGCGCTTGGCACTTTCTATGCATGGCACACTTTCTATGCATGGCACACTTTCTATACATGGCACACTTTCTATACATGGCACACTTTCTATGCTTGGCACTTTCTATGCATGGCACACTTTCTATGCATGGCACACTTTCTATACATGGCACACTTTCTATGCTTGTCACTTTCTATACATGGCACACTTTCTATGCTTGTCACTTTCTGTGCATGGCACACTTTCTATGCTTGTCACTTTCTGTGCATGGCACACTTTCTATGCTTGTCATTTTATATGCATGGCACACTTTCTATACTTGTCACTTTCTGTGCATGGCACACTTTCTATGCTTGACACTTTTTATGCTTTACACTTTCTATGCTTGGCACTTTTTATGCTTTACACTTTCTATGCTTGGCACTTTCTATGCATGGCCAACTTGTATAAACTTCCAATTTACCTTTGTTTATTTATTTATATGAATCAAATCAAACTGTAATTACAAGTACATCTAAAATATTCAAAAAATATATTATCTGTCACGTAACTTTTTTCTTATATTTATTGCAGCATATATACCATTTATAATTACCTTATAATGTTATATCCAAAATATAATAATAACATATACATATATTCGTGACAAACACGTATTTTACAAGGAATTTATTTTTTGGAAAAAAATATATACAAACTTTTGTAAAGTTATATTGAAGTTAGAATCATAAACAATGTAAATTACATATTGCTATAATATTTGTTTCTATTATTACAACAACAAACAATTATCGTAATAATATTTTAAATTATATAACATGCATAATATCTATAGTATAATATAGGCATGTTTTCCCTATTATAGTTAACAATTGTCAGTGAACAAGCAATGTGCCACGCAGACGAAGGGCGGTTTAAATTCCTATTTTTTAACAACTGATATTTGCATAGCCGAAGGGCAAATAGTCTTAAGACAGCCATGGGCAAACCAAACTTTTATACCACTTATTTATATATCCTTAATGGGTTTGTTTGCACGATTGGTCTATAATATTTACATAACGTATTAATATATTCATTTCTTTTAACAGATAGCTTAAATAGCAAAGCCGTACATTATTTAGCGGCATATTTAAAGACCACTATAATATTTGTATAAGAATGTAATATACTCAATCCGCAAGCTAGCTCTACCTTAAATGGTTAAATATAAGCCGCTATAGTTGCTTATTGTTTCGTACAGAGCCAAAAGGTCGCATTGAAATCGATGTGGGAGGCAAATAATGTTATTATTTTTGGAAATACATAATTATTACATGATTTTGACACGTAACAAACATGTTAGTAGAAAATTGGTGTTCAACATAGTAAAATGGACACATTAATTAACATATACCATAGTAAAAAATTACAAATCTTTAAATATATTTATAATGCACTAACATTAGCAATAACAATTGATTCACAGAAATGTGCATATTTTAGTAAATCGAAAAATGTTGTGTAACACACTGTATCAAATTTGTCACAAAATGGTGTTATTAAAATTGGTGTTATATATGAAGTAAATAAATATATGTATACGCATAAATAAATGTACGCAAATAAATGTATACGCAACCCAAATGCCATTCAAAAAATGTCCAAAGTTGTTCTGAGTTGAAGATGAGTACAATCAATAATCATATCAATACATGCACAATACATATATATAATGTACTAGTACGGGGTGTCTTCCCACTTCGCCTGTTCCCATTTTGCCTTACAACAAATTACAATTCACATTTTTTTACCATTTCGCCTAAATATAAATGAATACTACCTATCAAAGTTAAATGTCATAATTAAAATACAATTCAGGCAATATAAATATAAAATAAGTTTGCTAATGTTCAAAAGCCCGAACAGCTCCTGCGTATTGGTATATGGAGCGATGTCATGATCCACAAGTCGTTGTTTCTATCTGACAAGGCGTTGTGTTATTGTCAATGTGTATACTTGCGTCGCTGCGTTGGAGGCGCTCCTCGGCTCGTAGTAGACGAAGATGGTGTTCGGTTTCTGATTGTTGGTCTTTGAAAAGCTGAATAGCTCTGAATAAATTCGGGTGAGGCCAGTTAAGCTGCTTCTTCAGTTTACAATGCCACGACTCAAGATGATTGGTAGTACGATTACTATCCATTATAGTGGCAAAATGGGACCACGTTTCAACGGGAAAGGGGGTAGTCAGGGGATCCACCCAGGTAACCGTCACGTAGTCAATAAAGGAAACGATTGGAGCATCATCCTCCGGAAGTTCATTAAGGGCTTCAAGCCAGACATCCTCTCCCTTGTCGGTATAGGCACCAGAAGAAGAGCTAATGCACTCCGCACAACGCGATTGAAATTCTGGTCTTCTTGATATCGGATAATTAGGCCCAGTTGTTGGACATGCCTCCAAATGGCCTTAGAATAGTGGAATAGGCAGCAACGAATCTGAGCTTCGGGGAAAAGTTGTCCAACTGTCGTAATAACGGCACTTTCAAAGTCAATAAAAAAGTTGCTGTTTGAAAGTTCAACCCGAAGCGTGGGCAGGATGTCTTCAGAATGTTGAACATCCTAATATAAGTGGGAATATCATTTGAAAGTAGAACACATACAATGTATGCACATTGCAGGGAACATATAGCTCCCATCACCATAACATGGAGCTAATAGACTTGTAATACATTTCAGGCGACATTTGAAATGTTCCATCCATAAAGACTATTTCTGCTCGCAAAGAAGCCGAAGATTTTGTTTTGTTCCGAAAATAATTAGTCTGCTCTCGATACCGTCGTTTGCAATAATGAAGTTACGCCCATCCTCAGTTTCTGTCCATTCTCCTGCAAGGGCTATCTCGGCGCGCGAATGGAAGTTTTTGTAACCGACTATAGATTTCGCTCTGTACAAAGTACTTTTATGCTTTTGGAATGACGGAATTTAGTCCATCACGGCCTCGTTTTCGCAATCGACATTTCTGAACGCCTCATTGAAAACTCTTTTTATTGGAAGAAATGCATTCGTTGGAGAGTTTATCTTGGCCGCTTCGACCGCCTTGTTGACTACTACTGCACTGTTATCCGGCAGATGTACATGTTGACCTTTTGTGGAAATTAGATTATTGCCTTCAGTGCCAACGGTAACTTTACAATTCGGTTTTTAACATTACCAGTAACTTTTTTCATAATTTTTGTAAAAATTTAATCCGAGAGCCAGACAACATTTATTTAAACAATCGCGATACAAAGGTTTGATGGTCATAATTGATGCTTCATGTCTACAGCGTCTCAGTAAGGTTGGTCTTAAGTTGCAGCTCCGTAGCTTAAGAGCCAGAGGGTTGGCCTGAAAATGTCCAAATTTTAATTTATTTAAAATCAACACGTATCAGGCTGATAGTTTCTATAATTAAACTATTTGTTATAGGAATAATAAAGACCTACTTAAGACGTGAAAATTCCGTAGCTTTCCTAACTTAAGACCGGCCCTAAAATCGTCAAATTTGAGTTTTATTCATAATTCATGCATTACGGCTGTTTTTTCGTAAATTGATAGCTAAGACTCTCATCTATCAGAATATATACTTAAGACGTCGATATTCCATAGCCTTCCTAACTTAAGACGTGATCTTATGGATCAAGGTCAGATGATATGTTAAAAAGTTAGTTTATTTACAATTCATGCTGTATGGCTGCTTTTGCCATGAATCGATATCTATAATACTCTTCTCTATAAATCGATCGTATAAAACGTCGAAATACAGTAACCTTAATCTTATTAATAAATGTAGGATAACAATTCGTTCATAAATTAGTTATTAGCGGTAGTGCAGTAGTAGTATACTATTGCTTTTTAGACTAGGTGGAATTATAGCTAATCCTGCAATATGTATCATAATATTTATATCGCCTAACTTTTAATTTTCCTATGGAATGTTTTTTAATAAAGTATTATCTACTATTTATTAATTCAACTCTAATTTTTAACATTCCATTTAAGGTAATCATAAAATACGTAAAATATATTATTTACCTAAAATACATAAGATAATTATTAAATAATGAATAAACAAATGCGAACAATTATTAGTTGTATAACCAGTGGTAAGTATAAAGAACATGCTACATAAAATGGAGACAAGTAATATCTATGGTTGTACAAACGTAGCAGTAAATAATGATTTCATGAAAAGATATCGGAACCCAAGAGTAAGTTTAAGAAAAAAAATCCATTATTTTGTACAAATGCTTAAATCAACATGTAGCAATACAAGGGAATTGTAGAAGGTAGATTTCAATAACCGTACTGTCAAATGTACATTTTATATAAAAAATGTGTTCAAAAAAGTATATGTGGAATCAAGAAAAATATCTTCATCGTCAGATGATATTTTCAAATCTTCATCCTCTTCGTCCTCTTTCCGGCAAATGGGAACTAACTGTATCGGTATCTGTGGCTACTCAGATATATTTCTTTGTTATTCTGAGAGTCTACTGTACAATATCGTGTCTTGTGATTGATTTTTTTATATTTGGCATATACATTACATTTTGTTTCGGTAAAGCATCTACTTAAAATTTAGAGTGGAAGCCAATTGACATAGGAACATTCTGTGCTAAAAAAGGCATGACAAAATAGCCAGACGCAATCTATGGCGAAGTTCTTGTCATTCATTCTGTTGAGATTTTTTATATCCAAATTCTCATACTTGAATACCATCATTTTTGGAACTTTGTAGTATGGTTCTTATTTTTTATCGTGAATTTATAATGTCCATTTACGTTTTGACTTCGGCTTTTGTATGTTTACACCGGACAGTTGGCATTTGGATTTATGTTCTGGTACATGTAGTGTGACAGCTCCAGAGAGGGTGTGAGTTAACTCATCGCAGTTGTCAAAACATAAACCCATAACACCTTGTTTTATTGCTACTTTCGGAGAGGTTTGTTTGGTATTCAAAATGTTCATTGTTACTTCAGTTTCTAGTTCCTCGGCTCTAGTACAATTTATACTATGTCCAAATATATTCAACATCGTAACAACTTTACGACTGCCAGTCATTGATTATACAGCTATACCCATAGCGATATGTTTCACATGTTGAACTTTACCTCCAGTCACTGGACTGGGCTCTTCTCTGAACTTATTCCGTGTGTTGGGAAGGATTTGAACCACAAAATTAAGTACTAATTCAGGGACATCGGGTTGCTGTAGTTAGAAATCGTTAACACTAACATTTGTTTAGGCATATTGAAGGTTTGTAGTTTTCAGTGATTGTAGAAGAATATTTGCAGCTTTCGACACTATCCCCTCTGGGGATATTTCATGATAATACGCAACGTTAGGAGTATATAATGTAAGTTCTGAACTGTATACCAGGGTTTCACTCTTATTTGCTGTCATATTAAATGTCACTTTATTACCAAAAATCTTTTCGAGGTTAAGGCGCATGTATTGCTTAAAACCTATCTGAGCTAAAGTATCTCCACAGTATGATATGTATCTTTGATAAATTGATGAAAGACTTTAAATTCGTTTATTATTCTACACGGCTGTTTCTATATATGAACATATAGAATTTAAAGCATAGTTGCCAACTTTTATATTTGTATTATCTTTTGTGGCTAATGCACGCATCCTTTCTGCCTTAAAATGATAAGAACGGCAACTACGATGATATTTCCAATCTTTGCCTGTAAGATTCACAACACTTAACTTTGAAGAAGTATAATAGTTATTCAACTTAAATGCATTATGTACTATAGAGACCGCTCCATCTTTTGTTTGCAACTCTGTCAGTACTTCTTTAACTCGGGTTTTCTTATACTTTACTGACTCATTACAGAACACTTGCCATAATTCCTGGAGTTTCGGTTATGGAAGCCCTGGATGCAGATCGTAAAAACGCGTTTGAACTTGATGATGATGCCAAAGTTGTAGAGCTCCTAGTAATTTGAATAGATGTATAACTGCTTTAACAGCTTTTGTGACACCCGTGGTTAGATTTCAGTGTTTTTGGTAGACTCTGAAGGATATCCCAATATTTTAGAGTGTTCAACTTTCTTCTTTTGTTTTCCTTCAATTGCAACTTCAAAAATTTTACATCACTTTTTAGCTGTAATCTCTATTATTGAACTGTTATCTTTCATGTCCGGTAGGTGCAATATACAGATTGATTGAATATCTCTGTTTTTCGTATAACATTTCCTACACTGACAGTTGCGGCTGCTTCTCCTTCATTGCTAAACTGTGCAGCTTCCACGGAAACAGCTTCTCCTTCGTTACTAAACAGTGCAGCTTCCAAGGCAGCAGCTTCAAACTGTCTTAAATTCACAGAATAAGTTCAGATAATTTTATAGTTTCACCGATAATTTCAGAATTGTCTAGAAAGTCTCTGTTTCTTTCCTAAAAGGAAAAATATTACCAATGAATATTATTTAAATTTGAAACAAATAAAGTTTGTTATCAAACAAAGAATTTATTTAGGTACAATTCGTTTAAATGCTAAAGTTATCGTGTAATGAATAATACAAGCATGTACAGGGTCTAAAATGATTGCTAAAAATGTATCACGGATAGTGGTTCACGGCAGAGGAATTCGGAAATTATTGAGAACATTTATAAGCAAGGGCCTATAAAAAAGACATAGGCGCTTTCATAAAACTTTATGGTGAACATTTCTGCTACTAATGTATGTTTCATAAAAAAAATTTAGATGTGCGTTCGGATGTATTTCCTTGTTTATTCTTAAATGTTTAAAGGTTGATTACCATATTCATTTATGCTTAGCGACATACGTGAGTTACTATGTTCATTTATATTATGTTAGTATATACTAAACTACACACACATTTTGTTAATGTTATGAAGATGAAAAAATTATGAGTATTTTCATATTATTTCATAAAAACAATGCATGTCCGACGCAATCCTAAAATTTAAAGCAACCCATTTTCAGGTGTTTAGACAATTATAGTGCGTAAATTAAGTCTGTAAGAGGAACTGTTAAAGGTTATCAGCCCAGGCCTGGG